>JAIZAY010001375.1:0-15599 GCA_029531755.1 Holothuria leucospilota
TTTACTGTTCCGGAGCACAGTACCTCGGCATACGTACAGTTCGTGCACACGTGCAAACTGCAAGGGTGCAAATTTCATTGCTGTCTACTGTATTGAAGTGGTATGACTGCACGACTTGACCGTAACGTAGGGAGGGTGAATTTTCGCCTGCATCAGGGATTAGCCAGTGGGATATCCTGATTTTCTTTTGGTTCTTATTTTTCAAACATAAAGTTATCGCCAATAATCTTGCATTGTCCTGAGACCTAACATTGCAGTGTCCCAAAACCTTCTGTAGGATAAAATACACTCAAAGTTGATGCAGAAGGCACAGCAAGCAAGGCAAGTCGTATCTGAGTGAGAGCAAAAAAGTTCCACGGTAAAGGAATATTTTTGCTTGATTCATCCTTTGCATTGCGGTTTATTGCAATAGCAAAGCAATGAGTGTGCTCTCCAACATATGAGTGCACATACTGTTGTTATTTTCTGGCAGCAAATTTATGTGAAATCGTTCTAGTCGTATCCTCCGCCATAACCTTGATTCAAGTATCATTCCACACAGTAAGTCAAAAGGAAGATCTTGCGAGGAAAAGCAAACACTTAGGACCCATTGACTTTGGTTGCGAGATATCAGCAGTCAGAACTGCTTTTAGTCATTTCAGGTTTCGGTGCTTCGTTGCTAGCTTGGAGGGAATATTAATACAAAACCCCCTAAAAACGCAATAAAGTGGAGGGAATATCAATGAATAGTTAAGAGGTCATTTGGAACATACCACGCAAGACAAGGGGTGACGCAAGATGGCCCTTCGCTTGTAGGGCAATAAATGACATACTGTACTAAAAGGTTTTATGCGTTTGGTAGTAAAACTTCAGTATGTGCGTTTACACAGCACTGTACCATGGAGCATAGGGAATAACACATGCAAGTAACCGACTTTAATTGATAACGGTGGAACGAGATTGCATTTCATACTTAAGCCAAAATTTATGGGGACTTTTTATATTCACGGCGTCATTACTTTATCAGAGATTAGCATGTGCGTATATTTATATGCACTTTGCTTCTTGTGGAAAAACACTGTTCCACGGAACAGTGGCTTTTGAAAAGTTACTGTTCCGGTACTAAAAGCACTGTTCTGGGAACAGCGGAACAGTGGGAATTTCGACCCCTGACAATGACAATGAATATCACATTCTTTTCCATTCGATAAACATTTTGAGCAGTGTTTTCAGGAAAAAATACAAAACAAAAATGATCTTCAAATGTCCTTAAAGCCCTAAAATTCCCTAAGAGGTGATATGCACCATTTAATAGCAAGCTTCAAAGACCAAATATCACAATCATCATGAATTTCAAGCATTTTGACTAAATACAACATAACCATGTGAGGCCTAATAAGACCCCTACAGGCCCATTCTCCATCCTCACATTCCTGAACACCACAAATGTACAGTACCATTGGTCCATAAACTATGGAAACCATATCATCATCTTCCAATGCAATCTCTCAAAGATGTCATTTCACCTCAAAAATGGCAGTTTCAAGACAAAATGACCCTAGACATGACGCTTGAAAAGAATACCAAATTTTAGCCATCCCTAGTTAACCACTATTAATCCACAATCTGTCAGTGAACTTCCTGTGCAGCTATCTTGAGATCAATAAAGTTAAAGGGGTTTGCTGTTGTATTGCAGTGGAACACAGATGTGAGTGGTAAAATCATCAATGAATCACAACTCTTAACAAAGGCATGTCTGGAACCCTTTAAAAAGTGTTTGATCAACAGAGCAGGCTTGCAGAGGGAATAACTGTTGCAAGTGTAGAGATAAGGTTCACCCCAGAAAAGGCCTTTTGTAGGGTGATTTTGGCTAAAATCTCCTACTGAATTCTAGCAGCATGGATGACCCTTGACCTGAAAATTTCTGAAACACTGCATTGGTAACACTAGTCAATGATGATAATGAACAGCTATCATGATAATCCAATGTATCATCTGTAGAAGCATTTTTATCAACAACATGACAGAATTAACTGTGTAGACAAGATTTGGCCTCACATTTCTATTAACACCCCAAATGAAACCATTGGTGAATGATGATACTAACCATGCATCATGGTAATCCTAACTGATATATTATAAAAATCAGTTTGACTGCATAACACCCAAAAATGGTCAGTTCAGGCAAAATGACTATTAAATGAATAAAATGACTTTTGACCTACATGTAAAATTCCTCAACACCCTGTACGTATCACTGGTCATTGGCTGGGCAATACTGACAATTAAACTATCTGAAATCATGACAATTAAACTATCTGTAATAATGATCATACAACTTACACTGCCGAAGAAGCATTTTGCCAATTTTAGTGTGTCATCATATTTACTATCCAATTTAATCAAACAGACAGACACATATATGCTCACAAGAGATATGGTTGCATTATGGCACAAACAAACATGAGCTACAAAGTTCAATGCATGCTGTTTTACTGTCACAAGGAAAACGGGAGCTCAGACGCAATTATGACACAAGCTTCTATATGTTAGAATGAATATCATGATATGTTATTTTTTCACTCAACACAATGATTGTAAAATAGTTAAAACAAACCTTACCACCATCTCCTTTGGTTATAATTGAAAAAAAATCTGAAAACGCTATCAACGGGCCCATCTTCTCGCTTGTCTCCCTCTTCCCCTGAGAGGAGCTCCCCTGCATAAACCATCAAGATATCTCCATTTTCAAAAGTGTCAGTGGCAAAAACACCTCTCCCTGTTGATAAGATAAAATAACTTTTTTTTCAAAAGGCTACCGCTGCCCAAGTTTGCAAGAAATATACAATATGCATACAGTCACCTTATTTTGGAGGCTGAACCGAGAAATTTTACAGATAACCCAGGATTAGGAAATTTAGCAAATTTAAGATTAAATTAAGTAAAATACTTCCCCCAGATTTGTTCAATATGACTGTAGGACATGACCTTGCAAGCAGCTTGGGCTACGTACAGTATAAAATTTTGAGCTGTATGACTTCAAAATGGTACCATCATGTGTACTCACTGAGAATCATTTTTATGTATCAATGATTTTCTTTCACTTTTAGAAATTATTAGCTCTGAAAATATACCAAAATGGAATACATGCACTGAAAGTTCTGCCCTTATCAGCAAGGCACGTCAATCCATAAATTTTATAAACTACTAATAAATATCAAAGTACTAAACTAAGAGAAATTATCTTAATTACAGTATTGAGAAAAGGAAATTTGTTGACCTAAGCTGGCAAAGAATGTCATTAGTTTTTTAACAGTAGTTGCAGTATGCTATTGCAAATCTCCCCTTACAGCAACAAAACTGAGAATTAATTTTCATTTCCTTGCAGTTTCACACAGACAGACATGGTGACGATGCATCGCTTAACTGTAGAACATGCTTTTTGATTACCCCTCAAATTTTGAGGGGCAAGAGTTTTGCGTTTTTCAAAATTAGAAAACAGAATTTGATGTTTTGGTACTACACTATTTCAATGGAAGTAATGTGCAAAATGACATCACAAAACGGAATTTGGCTTTTAGGAAACGGAAAACTCTTGCCTCTACTCAAAATGCTCCATATATTCTTATTGTTTAAACTTTGTAATAGGAGCAGGGAATCACCAAGTTCTTACAAGAAAGAGAGACTTAATGATGTAATCCTTACCTTTTCCTGGGGACCTTTTCACACAAAACCCAGGAGGATCTTCTTGGGTAAGCCCATCAATATTGGGCCTACAACGCTTTCGCCTGCTTCTTCGCATGCCTATTGGAAAGCCACAAAGGCAAACATGATATCTCAGATACTGTACTGCCATGGAGATTGAATGGAACAAAAATGCATACTGTAGCAATAATGATGAAAGCAAATGGATTTCAGCTCAATTCATAGGGTTCTGTAGTCACAGACTGACTGCTTAAAAAGTTTTTTTTATTCATAATTACATGCATTTTGCAAAAAAAAAAAATGATCATTATTCATCATGGGTAAAAGTTCTGTTCTTCATAATAAAAAAGGGCTGTACTTCATGAGGTTCAATATTCATAATAGAAAA
Organism: Holothuria leucospilota; assembly: GCA_029531755.1. Taxonomy (NCBI): domain Eukaryota; kingdom Metazoa; phylum Echinodermata; class Holothuroidea; order Aspidochirotida; family Holothuriidae; genus Holothuria; species Holothuria leucospilota. Next base: position 4,073 of record JAIZAY010001375.1, read on the forward strand.
AAGGTTTATTTAATTAGGCCAAATATTCATGATAGGAAGGATGATTTGCGATTCATAATCTAAGAAAGAGGTCTGTTATTAGTAATGAAAAAAAAACGGGTTCATTATTTGTAATGGCAAAAAGGCTTTGTTAATTTTGCAAAAAGGTCCACAATTCATAATGGCAAAATACCTTCCTTATTCATAATAATAATGGAGAAAGTAGCTTATACCATGGTTCAGTAGCTTATACCATGCAGATGCACCAACTGCATAATAATGAGAATGAGCAATGTTTTTATCCAACATTTCAGGGTTCAAAATAAAAACAAAAAAAGGCAAGGCCAAATGGCCTTTGGTTGACAGAAAAAGGCACCAAGGCCAGTGCTTTGAAGTCAGCATTCATTAATTCATACACATATAAACACTATACAATTCTCTGAAATTAATATTTTAGTGGTAGACTGAAAATACAGAGATTTAAGTCCCAAAGTTTGAGTCTTCAATTACTCAACTACTACCTCTTTGTATACAATCCATTGACTCCATGTAGTGAAACGAATCACAATCGATCTATTGTCAAACAGTTATGTAATGGTGGTGTACTACAGTAGACTTACAGTACTGAAGCTTATTCAAGGAGCACAATCTCTTTAAGAGTAAAGTACAGTAGTTTGGATTTAATCTTGGAGAACAATGAGAATGAGGTCGTTTGGACTTCATCTAAGAGAACCAGGAGAAGTGACTTTAAGAAAGTGAAAGGCCTACAGTAGGTATCCACACTACAGTTGGTAAACACATTATTATGATGTACATATAGTAAAAATCTCCCAACAAACCCTCCCAATATTTTCTTGAAATTTAATACAAAAACATCCTCATGGTAAAATCATTTTTTTGTTCAAAGTTCTTTGAAATATATTTGAACTTGAAAGGTAGGACAGGGAGGGGGAAACAAGTTGGGGGGGGGCAGGGACGTAATGGAATCATTCTAATTAGGTGCCCATGAACCCTTTCCCCTCCAAATGGACATAGACATGAAATCTAAAGTTGTGTTGGGCAGTATCTCCATTGGGTATGAATTAACTTGGAGTCACTAGATTTTATCAGGATCGATCTGGTAACTGTGATATAAATGGACAAACCTTTTGTAAGATTTGTAAGTTATTTTGACAAGGAAAGACACCATCGTTCATGTCAATAAATTAAGTTTTCATATTGGGACTTTAAGCTACATATATTCACCATAAGGCCAATCTTTTGTCAAATTATTTTATTCCAACTAACCTTGGCCATGGGCTGCTGCCTTAGAGCTAGGCCTTCATATGAATTACAACAACTCACCAGTAACATAATTATGCCCAGTTCCAATAATTCAGCTTTACTAGGCTAGGTCCAATATAGGCCTATCAAATATGTACATATTCACAACTGAGTTGGGAAGATGTTACAAAGAGTTGGACAGCATGAAAATCTTCATATCTATACACAAATAAACACCATGAGTTTATAAATCACAGTAGCAGTAGGAAATCCTACTTATTCCGAAGGAGAAACAAAAATTAATAATAGTGCTCAAATCTGGATAACATGACGTTATAAAATGACCAATTACACCGTACGGGTCAAGACAGAAATTCATGATGATGCGTGTACTAATTAACGTTAGTAATAGCAGCACAGTTTGCTCTGAAAGACAGATGGGCCAAGTTAGGCTACCAGGCTACCAACGTTAGCATTTGCTTACACAGCCTACCCGCATAGGCTACATTGTTCTAATCCTGATGTGTGCCTAACGTTAGGCTAGGCCTAACGTTATGAATATTTTAACATTACTACAGCCTATTTAGGAGTATGAAATCAGACATAAGAAAATGGCCTGTTTAATCGCGGCCGTCCCCGTTTAGTACTATCCAAATATACTACTATTAATCACCGAAAATCGGTGCAATTTACTAATGTTAAAATGAAATGAACTTACCTAATTATTAGGAAAATCCAACCACAGAACTTTCCGACTGTCTTTCTTTAACGATCTTGCGATGGACAGTGAAGCAACATGCGTGCAAGCATGTAGCTAGTTGGCACATGCAGCGATACATTCAACCCTGAGACAATCTCGACTAATCGCGGACGTACATCCCTCCCATACATTTACCAAATATCACGTGACTAACTTCGTTCTGTGCAATTGTGGACTGGACTGCGAGTAGGCATAACATCAGAACGCACAATTGTGTATACCCCGACTGTTCCCAGATCACAAATTGGGGACTAGCGTAGTTAGCGCCAAGATTTTCGGCGGGAATTATGCTGGCCAATCAGAACCCAAATCAGCACTAAAACCAAATGGGGACGTCCCCGTTTGGTAGGAGGTCCCCATTTGGAAGGTGTGTAACATCATAAAAGTCCCCGATTGGGAGCCTTTACATACGCACACACACACACACACACACGCCAAGCTGACTACATAGGTTCCTTTTGCGAACGCAAGGAACCAACTAGGGCTGTGACGGTTAAACAGTTAACCAACCGATCGATCGGTTAAACGACCGCCAAATGTTGTTTCGTTTAACTGTTTTTTGCATCCTAATAAATCTGTCGCCGCAGTTCACCATTATACCTAAACTTGTTTATGTAGTAAACAGCAGAAGCTGCTTGCCCAAAACCGCGTAACAATGGGTAAACTTTGGATGAAAAATTACAAAAGGTTTAAAAAAAAGACCTTTATAATGTCAGTTGCACAGTCTGCATTGCATTGCTTTGACTGGTATATCGATCCATTCACCCCATGATATGGGAGTGGTTTGCCGAAATAATGTGACAATAAACTCTTTCACGCAACTTTTGAAAAGGATTAAAATTATCAAAGGTGCAGGGATTAAACTATGCAGTACACGCTACAACAATCCACCATACCTTTTAAAGAGTGGAGCACCATAAACTTGATAGATAAGACTAAAAATGTTACCTCTTGACAGCAGAAAACTATATGCTTAATATCGTTCAAGATGAATGCACTTTGGGAATTTTCCCGGGCTTAACTTCCAAGGTTACGTGTTTACAGTTCATCAGTCTCAAAACATATGCAATCTGCACAAAATAGTGACCAAGCTATATAGTCCTGGGCTTAATTATGCAACCCTGGCTTGCAAGCCTTGTAGGCACAACTACTGTAAAATATTTGTACCGACATTAGCCTCCCCATTTAAGCTGACTTAATAATTTTAACAACCAGAAAGCCAAAAGGCTTAGTGATTCCTTGCCGAAAGGGGGGTGCTTTGTTACACTGAGATTCATCCATCAAATTTATACTTCTCTTCTACATCATTTTTTATGATGTGGTCACAATTTGACCCCTGCTCACATCAGCTCATGTCACATGACCTTTAAACCGAAACTTGAATAACCACAAAAAAATGAAAAAAAAAATGTATGCATACCTGCCAACCTTTCAATTTCCAAAAGTGGGACAAACTGTCGCGAAGTAAGAGAAGTGCGTGCGAAGCACGCACATCGAGCGCGAAGCGCGAGACAAAAATGGGTGGGGTCCAGGGGCCCGCCCTAGGGCCCCTGGTGGGGTCCAGGGGCAACGCCTTGGTGGGGGTCCAGGGGGTGAAGCCCCCGGAAGCTCCTGGGTTTTAGTAGTTTCAGATATGTTAGGAAGACTTTTTGAATGCTAGATTTATAAGTTTTAATGCTTACAATAACATTGAGTTTGTATTCCTGCAAGCAAGCACAAGGGTTTTCATTAGGGTTGGAAATTCAAGAGACCAAGAACTGCAGGCCTTAATTTTTTTCACGAGCCCCAAGAAAATCTCAATCCATTTGTTTTATTATGAGAACAAAAAGAATTACTGCAAAATGTGAGAAATTCCTGAACACCCGGCCTTTATATTGGCTTTCACCAAAGTTATATCACAGCAATAAACACACAAAACTTTCCCAACATCAGTGGAAGACAATGCATTTTTTTCCATGAAATGACTCCAACATGACCCACTAGATGACCAATGATCTAAACTTTCTTGAACAACCTTTATGGGGCTATTACCAAAAAAATATCACAAGAAATACCCCGAACTATTACTACATTTGTAGAAGCCAATGTATTTTTTTTTCTGTAATATGACCACTAGATGACCATTGACCCAAAATTTATGAACACCCTTTTTGAGGATACTACCAAAGTTATATCACATCAATAAACACCCAAAGATATCCCTGCATTATAAGGAGGTATAAGACCTCTTTTGCTTTTCCATAAAATAAACCCCACATGACCCCTAGATGACCCCTGACTCCAAATCCCTGACCATCACTGATAACCAACGATCTAGTCATCAATGTGTGTAAGTTTCATCAGAATTTGCCCAAGCATGTGTTCATGGGGATTGTCTAAAGTTTTGAGCACTTTCTCGTAACAGTGTTATATATGGGCAACATATCCTGAACTTTTAAAATAATGCAGGAAAATAAGGTAATTAATGATGCCATCTTATCAATAAATATGTCTTTTCATGCATAACTCAATGTTAGAGAACTAATAAAACTTTCTAAACACTTTGCAACAAGGGCTATTGAAAAATTTGCCCCGTGGCTATAGATCAAGCCTTCACTTCCGTAGCAGATTAACTGCAGAGACATGTGTAGGTTAGGTTCTTGGTGTACATACATTACATGTTAGGCAAAGGCATAAGTGTCAAGCCTCCGTAAAGTAAGTTGCCTCTTAAGAAAAAGTATTTCAAGTAAAGCTTGCAAATATGTTTTGAATAGTTGTCTGAAGGCTTTTTGTACATGCCAGTTTCATGTTTATGGGTTTTTGGCCAACAGCTGGTTCATTCTTGATACTTTCAGCGATGATCTTGTTTGATTGAAACGATGTGTATAGTACACACTATAGGTACACACTATAGCCTATGGTGAGAGCTGTAGCCAGTAGCTTGCCTGTGCTAGCTTAACCAAGATTTCGGGACTAAAATCTCATCCAGTTGGAAGTCGATATCTTGCGTATGTATTCACATGTTGCAAAAGATCTCCCTGCTAGTATTTCATGGCTTTCTACAAAAATTATCAAGCCGGCCATTAATTGATATGAATTATGTCTGGTTCAAGATGCGAACGGCTTCTCTTAGCCACCGAAAGTTTTCAATGTACAGTACGTAATGTATGCATGCAAGCTGTAGATATTTAGAGCCGTAGATTGACTCTTTGACACGATTTCAAGCAGTGATACTCGGAACGGAATATGGATTCACGAAAGTCTTGTAGGCTTAGGATAATCATGCCGGAGATAATATGAAAGTTTTTATGACTAACGAAGAAGCTGATCTTGCATCATGTTGAAAAATATCTCTGCTGAGTGAAGTAAGAGCCCCGTACGGTAGCACGCATGGTGGCTATCGTCACACGTGGTTGGTACTTTTTGCAGCAATATTGCAATGAACTGAAAACATATACATCCGGGCACGTTTTACAGTAGATTGACCAATCTCAACCACTCCCGACTTTCGCGAGTTGCAACTTTTTCGCGGTGACCACGGCGATAAAGCCCAGCCCTGCAAGCGTTTCATGTGCTTCTATACGTACGTGCAGAAAGCGGGCCTTCACTTCTGATCTGCCGTTTTGTACGAAGTAAGGCCATTGAGAAAGTACTAATGGCATTGGCTAATTATCATTATAATGGAGTCGGGAAAACTGTCGCAAGCTATATTTGTGTTCCCTTTTGAAGTTTTTTCGAATATTAGGCCCACTTGGCCTCCCTTTTTTCATTTCTTTTGGAGTATTATGCTGTCAGCATGAAAACTGGAAAAATCGGGACGTCCCGCTTTTCATACGTTTTTGAGATCGGAAATCGGGTTTGTCCCACCAAAATCGGGACGGTTGGCAGGTCTGTGTATGAGAAGGGATTTATCTGTGCTTCCTCCCTTGTAATGACATGTTTACAAAGTTTCAGTTTTTGACCTCTGGTGACCTCAAGTGGCTTGTGACCTCCACAAAAAAAACAATAGGGTTTTTCCTCGCACCATAGCACATCCACATACTTAGTATGAAATCTATCCAAGCTTCCTACCTTGAGATACTGTGTAAACAAGGTTTTCAGACTTTGACCCCTGGTGACCCCAAATGACCTTTGACCTCCACCAAAAACTATGCGCTTCTTCCTCGCACCATAACGCATCCACATACTTAATAAGAAATCAATCCAAGCTTCCTACCTTGCGATATGGTATAAACAAGGTTTTCAGAGTTTGACCCCTGGTGACCCCAGACGACCTTTGACCTCCACCAAATAATAACAGAAATCTTCCTCTCACCATACCACATCCACATATTTGGTATGAAATCTATCCAAGCTTCCTACCTTGAAATATCATGTAAAAAAGGTTTTCAGACTTTGACCACGGGTGACCCAAGATGACCTTTGACCTCCACCAAAAACAATAGCGTTCTTCCTCTTACCATAACACATCTACATACCAAGCATGAAATCTATCCAAGCCTTCTAACTTGAGATATCGTGTAAACAAGGTTTTCAGATTTTGACCCCTGGTGACCCCAGATGAGCTTTGACCTCCACCAAAAACAATAGGGTTCTTCCTCTCACCACAACGCATCTACATACCAACCATGAAATCTATCCAAGCTTTCTAACTTGAAATATCGTGTAAACAAAGTTTTCAGATTTTGACCCCCGGTGACCCCAGATGACCTTTGACCTCCACCAAAAACAATAGGGTTCTTCCTCTCACCACAACGCATCTACATACCAAGCATGAAATCTATCCAAGCTTTCTACCTTGAGATATCGTGTAAACAAGGTTTTCAGACTTTGACCCCACGGTGACCCCAGATGACCTTTGACCTCCACCAAAAACAATAGGGTTCTTCCTCTCACCACAACGCATCTACATACCAAGCATGAAATCTATCCAAGCTTTCTAACTTGAGATATCGTGTAAACAAGGTTTTCAGATTTTGACCCCCTGTGACCCCAGATGACCTTTGACCTCCACCAAAAACGATAGGGTTCTTCCTCTTACCCCAACGCATCTACATACCAAGCATGAAATCTATCCAAGCTTTCTAACTTGAGATATCGTGTAAACAAGGTTTTCAGGTTTTGACCCCCAGTGACCCCAGATGACCTTTGACCTCCACCAAAAACAATAGGGTTCTTCCTCTCAATATGGGCCATCTATGTACCAAGTTTGAGAACTGTCCAACTTTCCCTTCTTGAGATATCGTGTAAACAAGCTAAGCCGTCACATACACACACACACCCCCACACACACACACACACGACATCACCATCGCATAGATTCCTTGCCTGCCTTCGGCAAGGAATCAAAAACCGATTAAACATTTTTTATAATTTTTTCAGCGTAACTATAATTCCTGGAAAAGTTTCAACCCCCAAAATGCGCAAAGATGAGTGAAATTCTTTTGACCATTTCATTTATTAACCCCAAATTATAAAATACGGAGCATTCCAATGGTGAACTTCATGAATAATCATATTATTTTAGAACATAATTAGCACAGTTCGTTGGACTTGCTGAACGAACCGGCGCACTGCACTTGCGTGCATTGCTCAGTACAGTACAGTATTTGTAATTAGCAGAGCTGATTGAGCTTGCTGAACGAACCGGGCCGGCCAGCCAGCCATGTGCTTCGCTGCTTCGCACGTTGCATGAACGATCGTTCATGACATACCATACGTACATTGTACAGTACAGTATTGCGTACGAGACAACTATGCCCAAGTCCCATTATAACATAAAGTATGAGGGTGGCTGCCGTTATCGAAAAGTTTTGCTCTTCATAATTACTAAGAAACTGGTAATTTAGTAGGTATTAGGTAAAAAGGCATGCGATGTAAGACAAGTTAAAATTCAACGTTACAATTTTTTACGGAGCATGCGGTAATACATATGGGTAAAAATTTTCACATCTTTATGACATAACGGTGCTGGAATTCTTTACAGACACACTTCTATTACATAGGAATTGCAGCAAGGTCACAAGGCAAACTATAGTACACTGTATGTGGTACGTTTGTACTCGACACTGCTCTAGGCGTGTGTGATACTGTATCGCTGTAGCCGGGGAAGTGTGTCTTGAACTGCAATAAAATAAATGCCAGTGATATCCATAGGCTTCTCATCTTACGGTGCTATGTTAGACCGCAAAAATCTCGAAAACGGTAATCAGTGGCATAACAAAAAGTATGCATGTTTGTGAAAAGTTTGAATAAATGCGTGATTCGCCCATGTGTACGGACTGCTTGCCAAAACATCGCAACTAATGCAAACGTTTTAACTTGCACGCTACTTCGACGATCATCACCACCGGCGCAATTTTTAGTGTAGAAACTTTGGTATTTAGTGCGGTGGCGCTCTTCAGAAATGTTAATTTTGTTTATATACCTTGACTTGTTTTTATTTTCGGTTAACTGTTCGGTTAATCAAAACGGTTAAACGGATAGTGTATTAACCGGAAATGCACAACCCTACCGTTAACACTTAGGACTTACAGGCCATTGAAATAATGTGCATATATATCTCAGAACCAAGAGGGGAAATATAATCTTATGTAACATGGCTTAAGCCAGAGAGCAGTCCAGGAGTCATTTGGACTCCCTGAATCTTTAGATTGTCTCATATGTATAGTACATTTTAATGCAAGAATTTCACTAGCATTACCTGTTTGGACTCCCTGAGTTCACCATCCTGGCTAAAGCCCTGCTTATGTATTTTTTTTTCCCTTCGCCGGTTGTACTGGCGGTATACCGATTTTGCCTAACAGGTCGATCTATATATATATATATGTATATATATACATATTTATAGGCTACATATATATAGCCTATATAAATATACATATACTTTCTTCTGTACTTTCCCTTGTGTGAAAAGGCTATGCCAGCACGTGGGATTGATTTCAACTTCATGATCGAACACCAAACACAACTTTCGACCTACTTATTCCACGTTCGATCTACCTAACTTCGACCTACTCTATATATGTATGTATGTATGTATGTATGTATGTATGTATGTATGTATGTATGTATGTATGTATGTATGTATGTATGTATGTATGTATGTATGTATGTATGTATGTATGTATGTATGTATGTATGTATGTATGTATGTATGTATGTATGTATGTATGTATGTATGTATGTATGTATGTATGTATGTATGTATGTATGTATGTATGTATGTATGTATGTATGTATGTATGTATGTATGTATGTATGTATGTATGTATGTATGTATGTATGTATGTATGTATGTATGTATGTATGTATGTATGTATGTATGTATGTATGTATGTATGTATGTATGTATGTATGTATGTATGTATGTATGTATGTATGTATGTATGTATGTATGTATGTATGTATGTATGTATGTATGTATGTATGTATGTATGTATGTATGTATGTATGTATGTATGTATGTATGTATGTATGTATGTATGTATGTATGTATGTATGTATGTATGTATGTATGTATGTATGTATGTATGTATGTATATATATATATATATATATATATATATATATATATAACGCTAATTCCCACCTTAAGGGGAAATTGTTATATCTGCCTGTACATAGGGCGAAAAAAAGATAATAAAATACATAAGAAATAAATTCGCCCTAACGTCTAAAAATATAATTAACGTTATTTCAATGGCCAGCCATCCGTTCGTGTTAACAGCTAGGTGTCCGTAAATTTGACAACTTTGAAGTAATGGCATCTAGTGTGTAAATCTAAGAGGGCGCCCTTGTAAGTTTACGTATTCCTATAGAAAAAGTGTGTGGAAACGTTAAGGCGAAACTTATATGTCACCCGTCATTTTTTTTCCCCCTCAGGTCGACTTTTCAAAAACAAATTTCCCCCACAGGCCCGAAATAGAGAAATATATATATATATATATATATATATATATATATATATATATATATATATATATATATATATATATATATATATATATATATATATATATATATATATATATATATATATATATATATATATATGAAGTCATAGACAAAACTGGAACAGTAAAATGAACCTCTTGGTTCATTTTATTGTTGACAAAGAGGCTAGGCAGGTTCGAAACGTAGTTTTTTCTATGACTTCTACACATTTTGTTTACCATCTGTGCTTGTTGTGGATTTTTGTTCTTTAACAAGATTCCAGTTGCATCATGTGTCGTTGTTTCTTTTTGTTTTTATTTCTGTTGGTGTCAGAGGCATTGATTTATATATATATATATACATATATCATATATATATATATATATATATACACAGCCCTTCCAAATAAGATATTGGCTACGGCAAAAAAATTGCTGAAGTAAAAAGGATTTACTTCGGCAAAAATACACTTTACCTCGGCATTTGGTAACTGTCCGATGCTACTTGTTTACAAACCTCTACCACAGTAGGTTAACGTAATTTGTTTGTTTAAGCTCCGGAATTCCATTGATAAAACCAATACAGCCGCTTTGGGAATTTTTCCCACTTCATTACACATTATAAAAGATAAAATGGCTGGTACTGAAATCTAAAGGTCACACTCTGCCGTGTCATACTCATGACTTTCTTTACATACAGCAGACAGTGAGTTTTGTACATACAGTAAATACCCATCGTAACAAACTTTTTAAATCAAGATTTTCCGTTAAAACTTGAAAAATTGCAACTATGTTTTGTATATAAAGCAATAATACTGAATATATTTGCTCATGTTACGATCGTGGTGGAAATTTTATCAGAAAACGATTTCTTTTCAAGTCGCTACTCGAAGCTGCATTTCGAGCCGTGTAGGCCTAGTGTGCAGCTTTCGTAACCGGTAAGTCCCCGTACGCGTGTCCTGCAATCTATCGCCTCGGCAAAATTTTTGCCGAAGTCAAGTCAATTTGTCTCGGCATTTACCTCGGCATTGCCGAATGCTGAGGCTATTTTCGAATGCTGTATACATATATATATATATATATATATATATATATACATATATATATACATATATATATACATATATATATATACATATATATATATATAGTAAGTGATCATGAGTCGATCAGTATCATGAGTCGATCACTGCATTCTAAACGCCGATAAAGCGTGAACGCATGATGTGACTGCAATGTAAGCATGACCTGCATTGCATTTTCTTCAAACAATATAAAAAAACATTTATTTGCCTTATTATTTTTGATGTCCAAAGCAAAAATGTTACTCACAGCCAAATTTTCAAGTTTCGGCATAAGTATGAACTAGAAATTTGCAAAAATTACAAAAAATGGTGAACAAAATGTCTTTGATGAAGCTCTGACTGAAAAATTTGATAGAAAGGACATTATTCTCTATGATTATTTGTATAACTGTTCTTGAATGTGGTAATTTATAGCATTTTATTTGCTTGTTTTTTGTTGCGATTGACTCAAGGTTCCTTCATGAGCATTTTTGCTTGTACTGCCACCTACATTTCAAAATTCATTTTCTACGGATTTCGCAATCCGA
>JAIZAY010001046.1:0-22710 GCA_029531755.1 Holothuria leucospilota
GAGGCTGTTACCTCTCTTTTAAACATTAAAATAGAGAAGAAGTTAATTACTTTGCAATATTTCACAAAATGGACCCAACGGTCCATCTTGGGCCTTGGACCCAAAAATTCCTGAACACCCGAAGGGACCAACAACAGAGTAACATTATGGCAAACCATCAACACTGCTACAAGAGAATCTGTAGGAGGAGAAGCATTTTGTAGAATTTCATAAAATGGGCCCTAGGGTCATTATTGGACCTTGGACCAAAAATTCCTGAACACCCCAAATGGCCCACTACCCAAGGAACATTGTGCCCAAGTTTCAAACAAATCCATGAAAGCATGTGGGAGGAGAAGCGTTTTGAACAAGTGTGGACAGATAGATAGATAGATAGATAGATAGATAGAGAGAACGCCGCGTGATCACAATAGCTCACACCAGCATGCTGGTATGAGCTAAAAATGTGGGTTGGTTGTCCATCGGACAACCAAAGTTCATGCAATAAGTTACGGCAACAGACTGCTTCTACGGTTACTACAAATTTCTTTTTGAACGACTAAATTTTCTTTTGGACAACAAAAAAAGGCAGACAGGTTGTCCAATGGGCAACCATAAAATATTTTTAAAATAGAGGCCTGCTTTAATATTCAAATTTATGTTTGACAATATCATGAAAGGTACTTGTCAGGGGAAAAAGGGACCTTTGTAAAAATTAACCTTTCAAAAATAATTTGGGTGACTGCTTGTTCCCTTTAATAAGGTCCTTTAGGTCAAGTTGTCACCGTTTTGCTACATGAGTACACTCAGAGGTGCAGTATGCTATATCAGAGAGTTTTCAACTTTTATCAACTCCCTGGTTGTATGTTAACAACTAGCTCTGCTGAGGGCTATAGCTCCATCTTAGACTGTAAGAAAAATACCTTTTGAAAACTTACTGCAAAGTACTGGCCGGTACTTCAGAATATTTCTCTTGTTAAGGCAAAACAGTTACTTCTTAAATAAATAAAAAAGTAAAAAGGCATGACTATTTAAAAAAAAAAATTAGAGGCCCCAATTAAATTAACAGTGATCAGCAATAAATGAAAAACAAGGAGAGAATGGGGCTTAGAACACAGCACCTCAGAGACAAAAATATCCTAGGACACTATACTGTATATGTAGTTTCATAAGCATGCTCTGTTTTCATCTCCCGAATTGTAGATCTTTTGTTTGGGCAAAGCACTGGAAATAAATAAAAATCTGGGCAAAACACACGAGTTAATTGTCTTTCCAGCTATTTTCAAGATTGGGCTATACAGTACAAGTACTTCTTTTAGGTATTCCCTGTCTTGCCCGGTGTTGACTACTTGTATTTCAATGTAGTTTCTGATTATTTCTGGCCAAATGTGATAAAGACACCTTTGTGCAGTAGTGGACAGTACTTTAGCTTGCAATATGTCTTTGCCACAGTAAAGTGTGAAGGCTTAGAAAATTTATCCAGTGCTGTTTAAACCCAGAATGAATAACCAAATGCTCTTGCCATTAACTCATTCTAAAAGCAAAGAATTTGCCACAATTATTGCCACAGCATGCATGCTGTATATTGGCCACTTGTACAGTACTATACATGTTCATAATGATTTGGTGTAAACCAAATTTTAAAAATTCCAAAATGTTAATTTAGTAGCTTTCTTGGTGCTGCAAATAGGCCTAGTAGAAAATTTGGTTATTTCCTGCTGTTTAAGGTACAGTGGGGTATCCACTACCCTAATAAATTTAAATGAAGGGTTGAGAACCTCCATTCAATCACTGATGACTACTGGAAAAATTAAATATTCAGTAATATATTGGAATATGACTGCAGGCTGAAACATAACCTGTGTCAGCCAAAGACCTACATTACTGCACCAATTTTCACAACAGTGCTTAGTTGTACATGTATACTGTAGACAGTAGATGCTGTACTTGCCCACCTGGCAGACCTATACTGACTGCACTCGTAGTACCAATGAACTTTCGCAAGAATTCTTTGTCGATCTATGTTAAACTATATACGCTATTAACTACTTATACATATGATCACAACAAGCACAAATCCTAAATATTTGACACAAACTGACTAATGCAAGTCTATATGCATTTCATGTCACCAAAGTCAATGGGGTTTTAGTGTGTGACTTCTCTCGCTTAAAACTCACGCAATGAAGAAGTCCCATTGACTTACTGCTTAAAAGTGAGAGACAACTTCAAAATTAGGCTCATGAATATAGTGAACTGGTCAAACTTTGTCATTGTTTGCAGATGTAAGAATATACATGTGAAAAGAGGTACACAACACCTTTTGCAAATTTATGTGAATTTATACTGTACATGTGTGCAACTTGTGTAACACAAGAGTGAAGCAAACCTTACAAATTACTGGATGGATAGTATCATACCACCTCCTACTGACTGGGACAATATATCTGCGGCAAATCCCTTAAGCTGTTGTGTCAAAATCTTATCCAAATATTTACTTTAAATATCAACAATTTAAAAGAGGGTGATGGATTATTGGCTGAAGCGCTCCTGTAATCGAAGGATTGTTGGGTGAGTCCTGATTGGTTCATGTAACATAAATTGTGTCCTTGGGCAAAATGCTTTATCTCACTTGCCTCTCTCCACCCACAGAGTTAAATAGGAACCTGTGAGATAAATTGTCATCTGGCACTTTTTGTAGCTGCTACTGTCTTGAGGACTCTCTCTTGGACATATGTTATCACTCACTGGGAGCAATAGTTGGGTGAAGCACTGTGGTACTCCAATGGTGTTTAAAAAGCACTATACAGAAATCCTAATTAAATGTACAGCCTAAGTTTTGATACTGGATATACTTCTTCGCTGTATAAATGTTATCATTTACACACTGTATACCTAAGGTCTCTGAAAGGTGCTGAACCTTTGAAATCACAATATAAAATGAAGACAAAATTTCACAAAAAGTAAACGAAACATATAGACTTTTAATTTGGTTACAGTATCTGTGGAAGGCCATACTAAAAAAGTTTGTATCTGATCCACCAAAGGTTTGCCCAGCTTCCTCTTCCCTTAATTTTAATACCCCATGTGCCAAACTGGTGTACTGTTAATATTTTAGCGTAACAAATTTCATCCCTATTACATCTTTTTGAAAGTACACATTAACCTATCCAATATCGGCCCATATAAGCACCCTCAGATTCTGCTTTCACCCCTACAGTTGCTCCATCCCCTCCTTCAGACCATCTCAGGTGACAGGAAGCAACCTGTGTGTAATCAATTTTTTGTAGAAACCTTTTCCATGTAAGGCACAGAACACATGGAAGCACAGTACTGTTGACTAAGAGGATTGAATGTTAATCACTTCCTGAAGTCTTGTCAGGTGCCAAACCAGGTGGGGGCACACCCAGCGCACGCCCCCCCTTTTTCGATGACCATTGATTTTTTGACCAACGATTTTTTTAACTCCGAAAAAATGAGCAAATAGATATGGAAAATATGCTTCCCAGAGCTGGGAAATCGCATCTAAGCTCATCTAGAATTCAAATTTTCTTGGGGGAGGACCCCCAACCCCCCTCCAGGGCTTCAGGTCTTCGAAGCTCGCTCGTCAGCCTTCAGCCTTCCGCGTATGTGCGCCCCCCCCCCCCTTTCTCAAAATCCTGGATATGCGCCTGCTTGTTATCCCTTTGTATCCTATCTTAATAAATACTCTAAGATTTTTTGTACATTATCAGTTTTGTTCCAGACTTCAGAGTATGCACTCCATAATTTCAAGTCAGTTCTGCCCTAGACATGAAGCTGTGACCAAGACTGTTCGTACCTTTCTACAAGCTTATCTTTGTCTGTGTCTGCCTTCATTTCTTTTTGGTCACCATTGTGATAATATAATAAAGTGTGTATGCAAAAGGCAGCTCATCAAGCCTCAAAATCTCACAGCAGTGGTGGATCCGGAGGAAGGGGGGGCTTGCAAAGGCGTGCGCCTCCCCTACTGACCATCATGCGTGAAAAAAAGTTGAGGCAAAAAAAAAAGCTTCAAAATGTGTCAAATATAGCACTTCTCAGCCCTCTTCCAAAAGCAAAAATTTTCCAAAGAGGAAGGGTAAATCCTCCCCTTATACCCCGGACAGCGATCAATCAAACCTTGTGCCCCCTCTATTGAAAATTCCTGGATACACCCCTGCACAATACCAGACTGGCATGTCAAGTCATGATGGCACACTGCAGATACTGGTTGACATAACATTCATGTTCTCCAGCCCCAACTCACTGCATGCACAGAAAACACTGAAATATACTGCACTGTCCTACATCACATTTGTCCATCATTGTTATACAGCAACATTTTTTCTTCTTTTTTTCAACCTTTTCATGAATGATATTCTTAGTGACAGAACATGTCAATACCCTACAATTACAGAGTGCATAATATTCCATTGGAAATTTAAAAGGTAACAGACTGCACTAGCTGTGCCATATCAAGCTTGGTTAAAATTTGGTGTTGCCTAAAGGTACTATATATCCCATTTAAGAAAATGTACCTTAGGCTTTGGACACTCTTTTGTTAATTTATACATCCAACTAGGCCAAAATTATGCCATGATGGCCAAATGTTCTACGTCATCTGGTCTAAGGCCACATAAAAAATAACTTGATTCTCATCACTGACATCTGAAAACATCCATCGCCCAGTCCTTTTTTATTTTTTATTTTTTGTTACAAATCAATTTTCAGTGTGTTCATTCTGGGCCCTGTTTTATACTACACGTATCGTGTATCAAGAGTGTTCTTGTCTAGTAGCTGCCTAGCAGCTAGTCCGACGCAAGTACAGGAGGAACGTTTGATTGTGGGATTTGGTTGGAGTGATATGTCGCAATATATTTATTCCAAAACCGTCAGAAATGATGTCAGAGATCAGATTTCCTTTAAAAAAACATGCGAACATTTAGGTCGGCCTGGGCCGCGGTTTTCATTCATTAATAAAAAAAAAAAAAAAAATCCACCTGGCATCCAAAATCAGCCTAGCCAGTGATGAGAATCAAGTTATTTTTTTTATGGCGCCTAAATAAGCCTACAGCTTGCAAGTGCTAGTATTAACTGACTTGTATAGATAAACAATAATTAATTACACAGAATATTATACTAGGACTATTAGACCTAGTTACTGCGGAACACACATGATAATTAATTTTGCCCCCATGTGTTAAGTGCTTGCTAGTACTTACCAAACATGTAGACGTTTGCGCTCGACTCTGTTCTTCTCGTCAACGTTACCTTGTCAATGTGCTGAACTGGAGTTTTCGACATGATTTCTACTTGACTGCCTTATTTTGTACCAAATGGGGAATTTCGTACTACTTGAGAGATACAGATTTCACGAAATAATGTTACGGTAATACGGCTTATCTTCACCGTGACGATCGTATGAATTCTTCAGTCCCAGCTACTTGTCTTAGCTCGGGAGTGCAATGTTGTCAGAACTCAACGGCTAACTACTGCTTTATGTAATTTACACGTACTCATAAATGAAGTAGGTGGGTGACTTCCGCATATTTACGATCCCCTAGCTAGCTAATGCCGCACACCGCGCACGAGTCATCTAACTTAGTGTGTTGAAAAATAAACATTGACAATAATTACCTAATACATATTTATATTACAGTACTAACTATTCAAGATATACGGATACCTGTAATGCACATCAAAGTGCATTGTGCTTACCAAGCGACCTGCACGTACGTACTAGACATGTGGTTGTTTATGTGAGTCAGGGCGGTAAATTTCCTCTGTGGGAAAATTTTCCTCTTGCGCGGGAGACTGAGCAATTCAAAGTGTACGCAAGGAGGTTCTGCAACCTTGGTGTACTACTTTCCTCGCCATCATCGACTTTGTTTTCCTGTCTGTTAGTGTTTTATGGGAACTTGAATGTGTTCGTATTAATTGTTCTGAATTGTGATTATTGGATGCCATTCTGGAAGCTAATCCAGGCTCAATATCTGCCTAGCCCTTCATGGTCACAGACTGAAAAGAAAAATTCTTATTATTAGGGAGTCTGTTTGTGCATTCAGGAGCGGATTCAAGGGGGGGGGGGCTTTCCCGGCCTCAGCCCCCCTTTTTTCTCCACATCAACAATAACAACAATAACGTGCTGAAATAAGTTTCACGATGATTGTGATTTTAAGGCCCTGGGAACCTGAAAATGCCCTCGAGGCGTCTGTTTTGAAGATTTTTCGTGAGAAAGAGCCCCGGACCCCCTCTGCAGGCGTACCTGATCCCTCTTTCTCCAAGCCCAGGCTTGATTCAGTTGCTACCCGCAAACGGAGCTATTACGGAATTATCTCCATGCTGTAACACAAGGTACGGTCGGGGGTGGATCTAGGGTCCAAGGGGCCAGGACCCGTCCCGAACCCCGAGCCCAGGCTCCCCCATCACCACTCCCTGGCTCATTTGTGCCTTCGGCACTGGGTGGACAAGACTAGCCCATTCATCTCAAAGTTTTAAACAATTTATTAAGGACCAGTCCTTCATAAGCTTCAAGTTTTTGTGATTACATAACTGCATTAATTACCGCAATAACGAGTTAGGCCTACTTAAAGGCGGATTTTCATTATCCCAGACAGGTTCCAATTCTCCCAACTATGCAACTTCTAGCTCCTCCCATAACTGTATGAAGCTACTCCTTGTGCAGGAATAAACCTGTTTTATTGCTTCAAGTTAAGGCCATGTCCTGGTGAGCATACAAGGCTATAAAATGTAATAAAAACACTCTCTCTCCTAAGTTTACTTACCTCCAATTTAAACAAAACACCTGTCTAGTTAGTACACCTCCAAGAGAGGCACGTTCAATACCTAGCCTGCACTGAGTTAATTTGCTCAAGGCCGTATATTGACACACAGTGACTGTGTATGAGCCGAATTGGGATCACAACTGACCAACCAGATTGAAGCTATTTTGTCTGAATGAATTTCAGTCAGTGCAGTCATCAAATGTATTTACAACTCCAGGGCTTTTCCTATATATGTTTGCAGGGAGTTGTCAGCAAACTCCCTGGTTTAGGGAGTAGCTTTGCAACCCATTTATAGTGTCGCTTCTAACGTGACCTGAGAAGCATTCTAGGCTTATAGCCTAAAACATGCTCTCACTACGCGCTGATCTTGGTCCCAGTTCGCGAGGATATAGTCACTGCATGGGTCATTGGTTCGTCAGGCCGGATTTTTGTCTTCAGTTTCTTCTGTAAAGCAGCGAGCCTTCGTGGCTTAGAAGGTACGACAGAGTAGTGCCTACAAGACCCCCGACCTGCCGACGGCGATCACTCACCCCGTTGCTTTTTCTGTCTTGCTCTCAATGGGAAGGGGAATTCTTTATTACAAACCCAAAATTTTCCTACAGTTTTCTGTTAAGTTCCGTCGGCAATGTCGTCTTCAACTACATAGGCCTGGTTTCTCTCCTGTGTTGGTCTTAAAGTACACGTTCCGGGCGAACTTTGCAGGATTAATCATTCTCTAGATACAGACTTTATTCTGTGAACTTGTTCATTTCGGTGCCTTTAGAGAGCCAGGCAGGGCTGGAGTTCAGATTTTCTGGGAAAACACTGAATCAGCGCAAATCTCGGTTCAAGCATTTTACTGTGCAAAATATGCAATGTTACGAAATAGTACTATTACCATCTAGGTATGGCTTTAAAAATTCTGCTAGCCCCTTCCTCACTCTCTCATTGCTATTCTTCCAGGACTTCCTTCGATCGCCCCACCCTTTGGAGCTTCAGGATCTTGCCTCAACCCCGTCGTAGCTTGCCATACTATACGGAAGGACTCAAATAGCCTGCCAACGTCCTTTTCAGGTTTCGGCCGTACCTAACTCTTGAGCTACTATTAACACTGTTCTCAATAATGAGCACCCTGTGGGCTGGGGGTTGTAGAATATGCCCACGGTATTTCCCGCCTGTCGTAAGAGGCGACTAAAGGGAAGGACTTGCACCTTATTTAAACCTTGCTTGACACTACATAACACATTTGTGTTGGTGTGTCGTTAAATTTCATCTAACTCAATTAAAATGATTTAATTGTGTTATCTTTGGGTCATAAAACTACGAAGCTCTAGATAGGACATGGTAAAAATTTTTTTTATTACGTACGTACGTAATAATTATTACTTACGTACGTAGTATTATTACGTACGTACGTGATATTATTACGTACGTACGTGATAATTATCACGTACGTACGTAATAATTATTACGTTCGTAGGTCGTGGTACTTACTACGTACGAACGCAGATACAGCACTGTGGTAATCAGCCCACTTATTATGAAGGGTTTTAAGGGATTAACTTGGACACTTCCACACTGAAAATAAAAAGTGAGTCACTATCCTAAAACTGAGTCAATTTGTCCCTGAGATGACTCACTTATCTAAAGTGAGTCGCCCCAGGGACAAATTGACTCATTTTTAGGTAAGTGACTCACTTTTTATTTTCTGTGCATTGTGTTCTAAAGGCCTACATACAACAAGGTGGTGAACCGCAGGAAATACTAGGGTGTCAGATACTGTCCATGTAGATTGGTGGTACTAGTACATGCTGTCGAAGTGCTTGCACTTACTGTGCGCACCCTTGCCCAGGCTATACTCAGTACGGAGCGCCTGTGCATCAAACTCTCTTGAAGGTCCATTCAAGTTAAGCCAGTGAAGGATTATGTTATGGTTTGCATTGAGTTTCATAAATCCACTCATCTGCCCAGTAGGACTTAATGTTGGAAACAACCCTTACAATTAGCGAAGTGATTCTCAATCTTTCTGAGGGTGAGGGCTAAAATGCGTTACAATGGGCTGAGGCCGAGGGCTGCAAGGGATGATCTCAGGATTAGAGAGAGGACACTCTCGCCAAGGCGAAATTCATACGTAAATGGTCCCTCAGCTGTATCTGTGTGTGTGTGTGTGTGTGTGGGGGGGGGGGTTGCTTCGTAGATGAGCCGGGTCGTGGCAGTGTGCGGCTGTTACCGACCCGACAGCGACGCGATTTTAGTGTATAGTCAATGAAAAAACATTGTGAATCAAATGACAGAGCAGAAAACAAAATGGCAGCTCTCATGTGGACAGAAGAACAAGAGATGAAATTACTGGAGCTTTGACAGTCAGTACCATATCTTCATGACGCCTCTTTATACTGCCCTACCACTCTTTTCGGCTTAATTTCACTGTCAAAGTCTTCATTTAAAGCACGGGTAAAGCACTAAAGCAGCAATAAACGCCGACATATACGCAACAATTTGTTTGTGATACCTGCCATTTTTTGCAAGACGCGAGATCGAACAATCATGAGTTTGCAGGTGGCAGTCAGGTTCGTGTATAGTGTACGTGCAGCTAGATCTGACTGCAACCCGACGCAACTGGTCACAACTGCATGCAACTCGACGAGAAGTCGAGTCCAGTTGCATCTGATCGCAGTCGGGTCGGTGCAGTGTGCACCGGCCCTAAGCAATCTAGCACCACTTCTAGAGAACAAATTTAAAATGAGTCAAGTAGTGACTTCAAAATAAACGATTATACATGCATGTCAGCATGGATTATTGCTCCTTATTTCAAATTTGCCAGGTTTTTTACTTGTCGAATATGATTCTTTTCCAAAACGTAAAATCAATTCAGGGGCCGCACCGACAGTGTCCAGGGGGCCGCGTTTGAGAATCACTGTATTAGCGCATCAAAGTGCATGCACAGCGGCGGATACAAGGCCTCGCCTGGGAAATTTGAAAAAAGAAGTCTTGTATGTAATGTAGTAGGCTTTGGCTTTGGGGTGTCTTAAAATTGTAGAATGAACATTTTCCTGCATTTTAATCTGTAGTAAACCGAGAAAAATTGGTGTCTAATGCCCATTGAGACTACCTCGGCTTTGTGCACGAGCGAAGCGCGCACAAAAGTAGGCCTAAGTGACATAACTGGAAGGTAGTTGTATCGACATTTATTCCTGCTGAGGAGCATGGGTGGTTTTATGTAGCCCAATGCAAACCATAACTAAATCCGACGGACAAGCTGACACCCTTACACCCGAATCAGTATATTGTCAGTCCGAGTTGGGTAAAATTGTGATTTTTATTTCTGTGATCTGCTTAGTGTCCATGCAATGCCATTTACAAATAATTTGATAACCCAGAGCCTCTGGGGACATTCCCTTTTGAAACCGCACTGGGGATTGTCTTTGGACCCCACCAGGGGCCCTTTGAAAGGTCCCTGCGCCAAGACGCTTTCATGATATCACTTTGTGCCAGCACGACTTCTTTAGCGAGGCTCAGTTCTTCATATCGATGTGCCCCTTCGGTGGAACATTTTGCCACCGTGTCCCCCCCCCCCCCCCCATTTCGAAAAATCTGGCGACACCACTGCACAGGAGAAACGTGACTACTAAATTTGTTAATGACTGCTGTCTCTAATTGTCTTTTTTCTTAGCCATTGGCTTAACTTGATTGAAACTTTAAGATATTTTGACCACAGGCTCTCGGTACTAGCAGGCTGGTGGTATTAGATACAGGGGCGGATCTAGGGTCTTCTCTGAGGGGGGGGGGTCCAACATAAAAAGGGCACATTCATTTTTTTTTTTAAATTTTGGTTCCCATAAACTTCAGCGATTATACAATTTGCGGCATATTGACAAAGAAAGGATAAACCAAGAGACATGCAAGAACTGGAATCAAAACCTGGAATCTAAACGTTGAAAATGCAAAGCGCGCGAAGCGCGCGAAATTTTTTTGGGTAAGCCTACACTGATAAGAATTTGTAGTAATTTAAAGCTTATATAGAACAATTGTCCGGACAGTTAGACTTAATTGTACTTCCCTCCTCAAGTCACTAGCCGTACCGTACGACAGACGCAAGTGAACGTTAACCAGGTTTAGCGAAATGCGTTCAATTTCTGACATTTACATAAATCCATGTGTACATAAATCCATGTATTCCTACTTATTAACTTGAAAAGGTGGAAAGGGTTTGTACTACATTTAGCTATAAGTATAACGGAACTGAGGAAGAGTGGACAAAGCGTACCGAAATTTTGGGTTTTATCCCAGAAATTACCCTTATGAAAGCCAAAATAAGCAAATCGACCATGTGTGGCGGCAGAATTTTCCAACAGGGGGCCGGGCGATGTCAACTACCCGAATTAGTTCCGACATTCCCTATTTCGAGGAGATGATGAGAAGGGCAAATGGAGGAGCCTCACTATCCCATGCTATTGCCGGCATATTTTGCATCATATCAGTTAATACTTCAAGATCCGAGTGCGCACTGATAGTGTTCTTTGAATCTGGATCGTGAAATTGAAAAGTGCGTGAAGCGGGGGAACATGTTTGATAGGCTAACACATAAAACATATGACGAAACGAAAAACGAACTGTGGGTTTGTAGACCGTATCGGGTGTAACATACATTTCTATCGAAACCACCTGGACTACAAGATGAAATAGCCAAACTTTGCTCCGTAAGTCACTCACCAACTGACTCTATCGCATGACACACACACAAGAGAACACCAACTAGGCTTTGCGATATGGGATGAAAGTTACGAACTTTACATTAACTATGTACTCTGCCTATATGTTACTTGGTAAGGTGGACAGGACTTGTGCTATCCTGCTTTGCGGAATGGAACTATTAAAGAAAACAGAGTGACTCTAAAGCGCGCGTAGCGCGCCGAAAATTTTGGGTTCTTATTAGAGGAATTATCCTCTTAAGGGCAAAAACAGGTAAGACGTCGGGGCGTCGGGGACTGCATACTTTCGACTAGGACTCCCGACGAACCTGTAAAACTTGCCCGATAGTTGGTCAGCCTTCTCCGACGGGGGCATGAACCCTTCCCCCACCTGGCGCCACCGCTATCTCGACTGGGGCAGGGGGTTAAAATACTGTATGTTGTGTTCCCTATATAGTTGCGGCGCGACTGTCAAAAATACTCTGTCAAAACAGATGATTGAAGTCGAATGTCTGCCTTTTATTTGCGACAGCAGACTTGTCATTGGTCCAAAGACGTCAAAAAATTGAACCGAGTAACATAGCGTTATTTAACCTGGTGGTGATTTCATATAGTATTTTTAAAATGAAACAAACACCGATTCGTCCATTGCGACTTCTGGTCAACTCTTGGCTGTGGACTTTAAACTAAGATTGGCTTTTTATTCCCATCACTAGGGCAACACTAATAAATGAAGAGAGTAATTCCAGACCATGAATATCATATCGTGTTCATGAGAGAAGGGATACTAGCGGGTAGAGGGAAGGTTTCGTAGATGTAGCGTTTAAAGTGGACCTAAAGTCTAAAAATTCAAAAATATATATTTTAGAGGTTACAAAATTAATCTTATTGGTCCAACTCCCATTGTCATAGCTTATTCTATTGCTGAGATATTAAATGTTAAAATTTATTCACTTAAATCCAAACAGTTCATTGCGCAATAATTTTTGACATTCTTGTTGTACAACTCACATTAAACGCTTTGTTTTCTTATGAAATTAAAAATGTTTATATGACCTTGACCGCTTCCTGTTTTCTTGCATGACATGCTGTACAGAGAGGGCTTATATAGTCAAGTCACCCCAAAGCAGTAAGAACGCGATCACATTTTGGCACAAGGTGCGGTGGCTTTCAGAAAAACAAAGAAATACAAAGATTGTAATTTGAGTAGTACAACAATGACATCACAAATTATTGCGCAATCTACCTTTTTAAATCGAGTGAATAAACTTCAACATTTTATATCTCAGCTTAAGAAAGTCCTGTGAAGATGGGAATTGGACCATTGGAATTCAGTTTTCATGCTCTGTAATATATATTTTTGAATTTTCAGACTTTAGGTACACTTTAAGGAGTGTGAACAGATCATTATTTTGTTAGACCAAAAGACTAGCAGTGACCTTTTGGAATCAATATTAGAACTCAGTAGTAATACGTTGCATAAAGCGCTAGCTAGTGAGTATGACGTAATATCTGCGTGTTTTACTGTATTACTTTGAAAGCCCAAGCACGCCACACGTGGTTCCAAGCGAAAAAGTGATTAGAATGCCTGACTGTCACACAGGCAGTAAGAGTTAGAGTTAGATGAGGTTTTACGGCTCAGTTTCTAACCAACTGGTTTAAGTCGGGCCGGCCGCGGCCTTTTTTGCAGCTGTGGTTCACTGGTATGTTTTTCCCTATTCCATTGCAGACAGTAAGACATACTGTAGTCACAGCCTCTATAAAACGATTGCGCTGTTCGTGTTGCGGGGCGGACAATACAGGCTACCATAGTCAAATATATTGCTGAAAGTTTCTGCGATACATGGCTAGACTTTTACGGGTGGATTGATCGATACTGGATGGGGGTAACCAAAATTTCCTCGGAATTGGACAACTGTCATTACCTGTCAAACTGTCGTGTTTTTTTTTTATTTTTTATTTTGTTAGGCTAGTGTGGAAAAAAAAAACAATTTTGAAAAAGGGCAAATTGGGAAATTTGAGGGGGGGGGGTCCGGACGTCGGCGACCCCCCCTCTGGATCCGCCACTGTAGATAGCGTACACTCTTGGCAGACACTTACTAGCGCTCGGTACTAGTATAGGCTGGCCAAGGGTATACAGTAACCGCATAGCCTACACTCTTGACCAGCCTATACTAGTACCGAGTGCCTGTGAGTTAGACAACCTAAAACGGGTGGGGAACCTTTTTTCTCTGGCGGGCCGTTTTGAAGGTCATAATCTACTCGCGGGCAGCACATAGAGAGGGCGCAATAAGCTTTCCCACCAAGGGGACAAGCCAAGGGGCCCCAAACAGGCCCTAGTGGGGTCTAGGGGAAAAGTCTAGGCAAGAACTGGGACGCAGCTCCGAAAAGATCAGGGATTTGTTCTAATTTGTGGACATAGAATGCTCATTCACCATTATTAAATGACACAGAATGTGCAAGGATAAACAAGCCAGAAGTATCACAATATGATCGTTTGTCTTTTTACCTACGCGTGAAGTAATAATGAATGAGCGCAAGTAAAAGGTGCGCGCGAAGCACGCCGAAAAAAATTGCGTATTTTTGAACTGACTTTATTTTTCCTCATTTACATTGCAAAATTGTCCACTTTCTGACTTTAAATTCACTCTTCGAAGAGACAGTTCTTAAGTCCCCACAACCCCTTTCGAATCTACCTACAAACAAATGAATAGTGTGACCTCTGTACAATGTATGTAGCCTAAAGAGTCACGCAAAAGCTTCCATTACCTACTGAAGTACAGGGGAATTCGGACACCCGATTTACGTGTAACGAAACGGTTGGCCATGTTACATCGTGGGGTGTCGGTCGCAGTACAGGGATTTAATATACTGGTAGTGCCTTCCGACAGCAGATTTACGTGAATACACGAGAAGTGGTACTTGCCATAAGTCAGGATGAACTGTGCGTTACGGTAGGCTAAGAGATTAAATTATCAATTAGTTTAAAGTGATTTTGAATTGTCATGTATGAATTGCCTCGAGGGCCGGATGAAATGGTCTCAGAGGGGGGGGGGGCGGGCCGCACACGGCCCGCGGGCCGGAGGTTCCCCCCACCCCTTAATTTGAAAAGGACAGTATTTAACACCTAGTAATTCCTGCGGTCAACCACCTTGTGATTGTATGAAGGTCAATTAGTGCACAATTTAAGTGTCCAGAATAATCTACCCTAAGATGAATCCTTTCATAACTAGAAATTTGAATTTGCATGGCAAATCCGACGTAGCCTCTCCGAGAAAGAGGTGTGGGAGTTGTTTTTCAATCGGGAGAAAGGAGATGGAACATAAGGCATATTAATTAAAGTGTACCTAAAGTCTGAAAATTCAAAAATATATATTACAGAGCATGAAAACTGAATTCCAATGGTCCAATTCCCATCTTCACAGGACTTTCTTATCTAAGCGGAGATATAATAAATGTTGAAGTTTAAATTCACTCGATTTAAAAAGGTAGATTGGTGTCGCAATTAATTTGTGATGTCCATTGTTGTACATACTCAAATTACAAATCTTTGTATTTCTTTTGGTTTTTCTGAAAGCCACCGCACCTTGTGCCAAAATGTGATCGCGTTCCTTACTTGCTTTGGGGTGACTTGACTATATAAGCCCTCTTCTATTACAGCATGTCATGCAAGGAAAAACAGGGAGCGGTCAAGGTCATATAGAAAAAAAATTTTTTTAATTTTAAAAGAAAAACAAAGCATTTAATGTAGAGTTGTACAACAAGAATGTCAAAAATTATTGCGCAATGAACTGTTTGGATTTAAGTTGAATAAATTTTAAACATTTAATATCTCAGCAATGTGGAAATAAGCTGGTCCACAAATGGGAGTTGGACCAATAAGATTAACTGTGTAACCTCTAAAATATATATTTTTGAATTTTTAGACTTTAGGTCCACTTTAACCGCGCGTCAGAGACATTTTAATTTTTATAAGCAAGCTCATGACAGTAGAGTTCATGAACTTATGGAGTTATTTTACGTAAACTGTCCTGAAAGTGCAGGTAGCTAAGCATGATGAAACAGTGGGTACCGAGGACTTAAAGATTATTATTAAAGGTATTATTATTCAAGTGAATTGAATTTACTTTTATCAGTAGCTTCGCGGGCCAGACGAATTAGTGGTCTCGCAGGCCGGAAGCTAAACGAACCAACATACCTGAGCTTCCTCACCCTTGCTGTATTGCCGATCCACCGTACATACCCTAATGATCTAAGTGCTAGTGCCCCAGTAGGCTACTTACATATACCGCTGTGTTGTTTTAACGATGGACGTGAATTCATTCATTTTATATTAAGGGCGGCAGGAAGGTCCCCATTTTTTCCTCCAAATCTCAAAGTCGTAACTTCTGGAAATTTAATAAACTAGAACGTCGGCATGCCGATTTATTATCTCAAAATTAAGCATATAGCCTAGAAAGTTTCAAGTTTCCCGACGAAAATCGCCCGCGTCTAAATACCTCGTTGCTAAATCAAACAGGCTTTCCGCTGCCAACTTCCCGGCCGGCCTGCTCCTGCTGTGAATTAGGACTACTCGACTCGCCTTCTTGCAACTCCAGCTGTCCAGTGACACTAATATCTTGGTAATTACCTTTCTCAAAGTGCTGAAAAAAATAATTTTCGTCTATATTCGGACGTGACAGAGAATCCACTTCGTAACGATTGGTCATCATTTAAAATTCACCACTTGAGATTGGGGCAATTTTTTAAAAAATATTCAGACTATCCCGCATGGAGGGAGCTGCAAATCGAATATTGTTCTTTCAATGTATCAGACAGTCTCCTTCGTCTCCTCTCTACATGCATTATTTTGCGCTATCGTAATTTGTTTTATAGATTCCCACCGTTCGTACGTGTCAAGAAGTCATTTGAGGCATTTAAAATCCTTCAGTTTACGTCGAGGGGCTACAATGAGAATACGAAAAACTTTGAGATTTGGAAATGAAGGATTATGGGCAACCAAAATTCAAAACGAACCAAAACTCGTCTCGAAAAAGTAGATAGTACATACTTTGGTCTATGCAGGTCACGAACAAGCGTGCGTTTGTCTGATGTGTCTAGTTAATTATCATGCCAATGGTGCGTTAAACAGTACGTGCTATAAAGGTTGACCTATAAAAAATACAAGTACGCCACTACCTCCTAGGAAGCCATTTTCTAAGTCTCGTTGTCGGGCCCATAAGGGAGCCAAATCATGGAATCTGTCGCTCCAAAACAAGCCACGTTCGACGTCTAATTGTGTAGTGATTTTGTGAAAATATATGATCAGTGCTGAAAGTTTGCAAAAAGCTGCTCATATTTCTTTTGCTTCTATTGCTGTAAATTGCGTTAAAATTTTTCGAGTTATATTCTGGTCGCACCCTAAAACATTTGGGAAGCTGAGTGATCCTGGTAAAACATCGTCAATGGCGACTTAACGGAATACAATATTCTTCCGCCTTTAATTCATACGCTCAATGGAGTTCGCGTAGTGAAATGGATTACTTTCTTTTGCGCAATGTAAAAAAATGGTCTATTTGGGAGTAGTTTGCCTTCCTAAATGATTAAGATATAGGGATCTGAAATACGATTCCATACACGTAGCCTTAGAGGCTACGTAATAAATGGGCTTATTATCATAGCGCTGTATCTACATTCGTATCAGAGTCACGTACTAAAGTGATAATTATTACGTACGTACGTGATAATTATCACGTACGTACGTAATAATATCACGTACGTACGTAATAATACTACGTACGTACGTAATATTTATTACGTACGTACGTAATAATATCACGTACGTACGTAATAATTATTACGTACGTACGTAATAAAAAATTTTTTTACCATGTCCTATCTAGAGCTTCGTATAAAACAAACTGCTCAAACGGCGTCTATTATCTTCCATAAGCAGGATAAGTGCTGGTCATTTCCTGTGATCTTGAAGGTAGGTTAGACAAAAAATGTCTTCATCCTAAGCACCATTCTGTAGCGGAGCTTCGCTTTGGTCATTAGTTTCCGAACCGGGCTAGGCAATAAGCGTAAGCGTAATAAACAATACACGTAGTGGCGGTCGAATTTGCCCTGCGCAGCCAAAATAGCTCAAGAAAGATGAAAGGGAGGGCTAAAAATGCCAATTTGTTTTAAAAAATATCTATCTTCCCCTTATTGAAGATTGCTAACATAATGAGCAATAAAATGTAGATCCCCAAAAATCCCAAACATTTGAGAAGACCCAGGCCCTAGTTAAAAGAAAAAATAAAAGTGTGAATCCTTGTGGGAAGATCTTAGACTCTTAACTAATGAACAGCTCCTTCTTGATCATTAAAACCGGCTCGCCAATTCCGAAAGTACCAAAGAGGTAATCTGACAATGCATAACAAGAAGGCAATCCATGGAGTTACAAATCTCACCCCCCCCCCCCATATTTCATTTCCACATACATTGGGTTAAAGCAGTTTAGCCATTATATTGGTAAGCAAATCATGACCAAAGACCCCTTTAGGTCATTTAGACTTTGATCTCAAGCAACGGAGAGTTTACGTTTTTCAAAACCATCTCTCATCGCACTCTACATATCACGGGGGTTTATGATCTTTTCTATCACACCATCATGAAAATAATGGGTAAAAAATAATTTTAACCTTATTTGAAATTCGACCTCTTGATTTTTCTAACTATCGGCTGCCAGCGACTGCGCATGCAAAACTTTACATGATCAGGTACACCAGCAATAACTTTGAAATTGCGATACGGTTTTGAAGGAGTTGACGACGGACTTTTTTTGGCAAAAATTTTGGCCAAGTTTACCATCTTTAACTTATAGTACATTTTGACCCTTAAACTTTCACCTTAATCACCAAAAATACATAAGTTTTAAATTTAGGCAAATAATGCCGAAAAACCATTTTTTAGCAAATTTGACCTTTCACCTCTAACATTTGACGTATGACATCACAATTATGCATGCACATGTCTTCATGATAAGGTCAGCTACCCACCAAAAGTTTGAATTTCATCTGACTTACGGTGAAGTTGAGGAGGAGTTCGCGACACACTTTTTCGAAAAATTTAGGCAAATTTGACTTTTGACATACATTAATTTGGCCTCTGACTACACCCTCTGCAACCGAAAGCACTATTTTAAATACTTTTCATCAAGGAAGCTAGATTCTGGTTATCCTCTCAGACACTCCTTTGACGTAGGGCATGAAGGTGAGGCCTTGCTTATACTCGTCACTTGCCTTCTTTTTTTGGTTTATTTGTTGAGTTCTGTTCTTCACAGCTCTGTGCACATAGTGGGTGGGGTAACCATTTTTATGTAAGGATTTAGTAATGTGATCAAGTTCATTGGATACTTTATCCTGGTTGTTAGTCAAGTCGTCCCCTAGCAAAGTCGCCCCTTACAAAGTCGCCCCTCACAAAGTCGCCCCTTACAAAGTCGCCCCCTGACAAAGTCACCCCCTGGCCAACAAGGTCGCCCCTTAACAAACTCGCCCCTTACAAATTCGCCCCTTGACAAAGTCGCCCCCTGACAAAGTCGCCCCTCCACAAAGTCGCCCCTCCACAAAGTCGCCCCTCGACAAAGTCGCCCCTCAGTGGTTCCGGCAAAATCTCTTAAAAACAATAATAGATACAAAGATACAGTAATCGTTTTTATTAGCCGTTATCAAGTGCCTACGCACTTTTGTTGATGATTTGTCGTCAGGCTTTAGCCTGACGCATAGCCAACAGTGTTTTTGAAAACAACATCTAGGCCTAATTGCAATTTTTTCTTTCTTTGAAGTTTAGAAAAATTAATCCTGTAATTTTAATTACTTAAAACATTAACTTCTTTATACGGAATGTTACTTAACTTTCAATTAGAGGTGTAAATTTGGCGGACAATTCTGTGAAAAGTGTACATATATCGCTCGAACGCTGGCGATCAGTCGATCAGTTTCGTTGATACAATGATGCGGGAGTACTTAAGTTACAGTCGGTGCGGGAACATAGTACGCGATTCCATATACCTGTGACGTGCGTACGTACGTACGTATTGTAGTATTACGTAGGCATAAGTAAGTAGACCTATTGAACATAAATGGTTGCATGAACAAAGAATGAAAGATTACTTTTTTGCTTATTATTAATTTATTTGAATCATTTTTGATGAAATTTTACGGGTGGTGACTTAAATTGAAACGAGGGGGCGAACTTTGTCGGGGGCGACTTTTTCAGGAGGCGAGTTTGTAAGGGGCGACCTTTGCTACAGGGCGACTTTGTTGGCCAAGGGTGCGACTTCGTTAGGGGGCGACTTCGTGAGAAGAAAAAAAAAAACAGTTGATTCCAGTTAGGAATTTCAACTGGGAGTAACTGTTTCTAACTGGGCTTAACTGTTTCCAACTGGGGGTAACTGTTTTCTGTTAGTTTTCCAACTGGACATTCTGTTCCAAGTTGGGCATTTTATTGAATGCAGTTAATTCCAGTTGGAATTGTTAAATTTCCATCAAAAACAGTTGGGAACAGTTGGATTTTGCAGAGTACATTCACAGACCAGTTGGAAGTGTGGAAGTACAATATTGACACCAGTTTGGAAACGGCTGTGCCCAATGTATATTCCCATTGTCATATATTTAACTTAGTGGTTCCACTGGGAGGTATCGAGAGTATGGTGTGTTCTAATGGTTAAGTTGTTGAACTAATGTAATCATACTCTTATTATATTTTTTATTTTAATATATCAAATTTATTTTTCTTTCTTCCCAGAAGGAAAAAACAGTTGGAAATTCTCATCTGGTCCCAACTTTTTCCAGTTGGAAAATTTGGGACCAGTTGGAATGATTCCCCACTGGTTTCAACTGTTTCCAACTGGTCTGTTTCTAAATGGTCATATTCAACTGGTTTTAACCTAATTGCATAATTGAGCTAAAATGCATTATTATTCAGACCGAAGACCTTTCGTAGGATGTTTTGTGACGGTTTCTTTTTTGAAATTTATTCCCAAAATGTGCAATTTACTCACTTTTACAGCTTTAACAGAACTAACGCTTCAATGAATTATTTTTATCGTATTTGTTTTGTGAACTATATCTAAATCTCTACATTAGTAAATACATAAGTCTTGACACATCACTACAATATTAATGCATGTACAAAACTAGAGGTTTTGGACTTGTCTCATCCGGTTGTGGAGTTTGCCAGTGCCTGTGTCTACGTACTGAAAAAGCTCTCATCCGGTTGTGGAGTTTGTTTAAACGTGGGAGTAATGAGGTTACCCTTTGCCTTCGGGACACCCTTGGGCAAGGTGCACCTGTATTTGCCCCGGTGCTTTTTAAGTGATGTTGCCTTCGGGCGTGGTGTTGCCTTCGGGCGTGGTGTTGCCTTCGGGCGTGGTGTTGCCTTCGGGCGTGGTGTTGCCTTCGGGCGTGGTGTTGCCTTCGGGCGTGGTGTTGCCTTCGGGCGTGGTGTTGCCTTCGGGCGTGGTGTTGCCTTCGGGCGTGGTGTTGCCTTCGGGCGTGGCGTTGCCTTCGGGCGTGGTGTTGCCTTCGGGCGTAGTGTTGTCTTTGGGTGTGTGGTGGATTTGGGTGTGTGGTCTTTGTGGGACTTTGTTTTGGGGTTGTTTGTGGTGGTTGGGCTGGAGTGTTGTTTTTGGGTTGGCTGTGGTGGCAGTACTAAATCTCAGTAGTAACAAAGACTCTTTTGTTCCTGGTTGCATGGTATGTATAGTCTGTTTGACATTGTGTTCGTGATCCGTCAGGGTTTTTCTTTGGGTTTGGGGTTATCCTTTAGTTTGTCAGTGCCTGTTTCTACGTACTTAAAAAGCTCTGCATTTTGAATACTTTTGAAAAAGTGTAGTGCATTTTGAAGCACACGATTACGTTCCAATTACCCTTCTACAAGTCACATATGCTTGGTATTAATGTTCAAGGAACCACCAGTTTTTGTCCAGCAACTGGAAAATGGGTTCCCAGCTCATCCAGTTGGAAACAGTTAATCCCGGTTGGAAACAGTTGGTCTCAACTGGAAACAAGCGTGCTGTAAATTTTCCCAACTGGTCCAAAATCCCAGCTTGGAAATTTTCTGTGTCCAGTTGGAACCAGTTGAAAATTCCCAACTGTTGTTTTCCTCTGGGTGCGCAAGTACTACATTCTTCAGTTCAGTCACGCAGTCATTCCACCCAGTGCATGATATTCACGAACAGGCGCGGTTTTACGGGGGGGCTTTGGGGACTCAAGCCCCCCCAAAATTCGCTCAAGCCCCCCCCCCCAAATAATTTCCGAGGTTGTGTGTTATCTTCATGCTATATTTGCGTGTATTAAGAAAAACAAAATTGTTTCCAATACGATTTTTGGTGCACATCTTAGTCCGATGGATTTAGTTTCTCAAATGTGTCATGCAAGATAGGCATGTGATCACGTTTCTTGTTATCCACGATCACACGTACGTACACCGTGTTTTTTGAACTGCAATGTAGTACGACAGCCCGCCGTTCGCCCTTATAGTAACTGTATTACGACCGTAGGAACAGTGCGGGGCAGCCCTACTTAGCTTACCCAGCTGGCATTCTTACGTGTCGAACGCCAGTACCCAGGGGCGTAAATTAACGGGTGTGTGTGTGGGGGGGGGGTTGGGGGTGAAAATCAAAAGTCGGTCTCTGAGAGCCAAAAATTTCGTCCCTCAAATCCAGTGGATTGCCTCAAAATCCATTTGTTTCAGTATGCCTTTTGTTAACAGTCTAACTCAGACATGAATACATATTGATACCTTAGATCAAGTTGAAATTCCGGCAGAGATGAAGTAAAAGTGAAAAGATTGCCCTAAGTTTCCTACTGAGTTCCCAGAATTTTTGATCGGGGGGGGGGGGGGAATGCCCCGAAAAATTGTGCAAAAATTTTCGCGCGCGGATTATAGAACTATGAATTTCGCGCGCCTGTAGTGGTTAGTGTCATTTCATGCACACTGAACTGGCAAGGATGTTCTGGGCAACTTTTTGGAAAAAAGAAGTTCGGGGTAAAAAAAGTTTCTGGACCCAAACTGTAAGAGTCCACATGACGCCTATGATTATTACTTAATCCAGTGGCGTAAACGCAGGGGGCCATGCCGCCCATCCCTGATGCCAATTTTTTTTTAGTTCCTAAAATACGTTAATTTTTTAACACAAATTCTGCTTAAATGTAGCGGTATGTGGCACCAAATTGCATGTAAGTAGCAATCTAATTTTTCAAAAATTTTTCAAGGGGAGGGATATACCCATCCCCTTTAGAACCCTTCCC
>JAIZAY010000454.1:0-46366 GCA_029531755.1 Holothuria leucospilota
GAGGGGGCCCACCTCACAGGTTTTGGCAGCTCACCTCACAGAAATTTGCTCATAGCCTACGGCCTAACTTGCCACCGTTTTAGTGTAACTAGCTATGGACGTATTGATAGCTCTCACTCGCTTTGTTGCCACAGCTGGGATTATACTGTATACCCCATGACCTAATACCACCTCACTCTCTCAAAAACCAGGAAAACCTGCAAAAAGCCCATAAGATGCCCTTTAATCAGACCCAAAACAAAAAACCCAACACCAAACCAAATATCCGACAAAGCCGACACATCAGATTCTGCCACAGTCACAATAAAACTTGTCCAATGTCCACTCTTGAAACAATTGACCGAAGTGGAATTAACAACCCACTCTGGCAGGCTGTTCCACTCATTTAGCCTACAACTAGGCCTACTGTAACTGTTTAGGCCTAGCCTGTAGGCCAGTTTTCTAATGTCATGGTGCAGCTGAACTTTCTAATATAGGCTAACATGGGGCCACTTTGGTAAAAAGCGGTTACCATTTTTTAGCAATGGGACGTTTTGACTGGATTACCATAGTGTATATAGGCCTAGCCTAGGCAGGGCTCGAAATAACCAGCAGCACCGCAGCTGAGCCATGGCTGTCGCCAGTATGGAAAGTATGGCAATTGCATCACCCGGAGGATTTTGACACCTTGTTGCACACTGCACACTTCTAATTTTTTTTTTTCGTGCACACCCGAGATCTCGGCGAAAAGTGCCATACTTTTCCAATCTGGGCTGTCGGGCCCTTACTGATGGCTGTGGTGTCTCCCTCAGTTAATTTCCCGTGAAAAAAACATAGACCAACAGCTAGTTTGCTCATTTGGCTGTGCCCTTTTTCAAGCTTATTTCGAGCCCTTCTTCTTCTTTCGGAATACGGTGACACATCCAGAGGGACATTACTTCACCACGCATGCGTCGAGGGGTACCTAAGCCCTAATGCTATTTGTAATAAACTGAACGGGGTCTTTATGATGCACAGAATTTTCGGACGCAGAGAGGCAGGGAGACTATTCAATCCTTGACTGTGTTAGGCGAAAACTATACTTGTAGCAGTTAGTCCTAGTATAAAGATGGCAAAAGTGTAGGTTATGCATGCTGACACGAATTTTGCGAGTGGGATGCCACGAAGTCTATCAACAGGGAATTCTGAGCCTTACCAAAAACACCCTTAGTAAAAAAAGAATTAGTCTATTTTGCCTACGACGTTTCCGATAACGAGGGAGATCGAGGTCTTTCAGTACAGAAGTCATAGACCCAGGGCTCACGTGAAAAGGTAGAACTGATATAAAACGAGCCGATCTCCTTTGAATACTCTCCAAGCTTATCCTGTAAGTAAATCTGGTGTGGATCCCACACGCTGCTGGCATATTCCAAATAGGCCGTGAGAAGGCCCTTATAAGCAGTTAGCTTCACATCGCTAGGCAAAAAGACAGATTTCTTTGAAAGTACCCCTAAGATTCTATTACCTTTATTACAAATAAATTGGCATGTTTAATCCCAACTAAGGTCACTAGTAATAAAAACCCCTAAGTACTTAATTGAATCAACCTTAAGTAACTTTTCACCGTTTAAGACATAATCGAAAGAGACAGGCTTCTTTTTTCTGGCAAAGGTGATGATATTGCACTTTGAAGGCTGGAATTCTCATACCCCATGTCTTAGCCCAGAGACCTAGATTATCAATGTCAACCTGAAGCTTACGACAGTCACTAGCATCATCAATAAATCGGTAGCAAACACACATCATCAGCAAAAAGCCTGACATTAGAACTGTGCACTACTAACGATATCGTTGATGTGTGCGCTAAAAAGAGAATTGGTCCTAAAACGGACCCCTGAGGGACTCCAGACACAACATCGTCAAAAGAAGACCTAGTACCATTTACTACGACAGGCCGTTTACGATAAGAGAGTAAATCATCAACCCACTCGATGATATGTCTTGAAACACCAATAATAAAAAGCTTGGTTTTTAAGAGCTCATGAGGCACCGTGTCGAAAGCCTTTTCAACAGTCCAGAATGAAAACATCAATTTGCTTGTTTGAATCCAGAGGGATGAAGCCCCAGTCTTCAATGACTGACACCAACTGAGTACGCAGCTGTGCGATTTTCTAAAGGCATGCTGCTTTGATGAAAGGACATTCTTGGATTCAAAGAAGTCCATTAGGTTTGAGCTAATAATGTGTTCTAACAATTTACAACAAATACAGGTGAGGCGAGACAGGCCGATAATTACTAGGGAGGGAACTGTCATTCTTTTTGTAAATAGGGCAAACATTTGCCCTCTTCCAATCAATGGGTATTCGCCCACTTGAGAGGGATGTTGAATAAAGGTGACTCAACATAGGGTGGCAATATCCGATGCGATTTCCCTGAGGACCCAAGGGTGGATGTTGTCCGGTCCAACAGCTTTATGTTTGTTAAGACCTTTTAAACAGTTTTTTCAACCCCCATGTGTGGAGATAGTAATATCAGCCATTCTGCTATGAGTCGGTCTACGGAATGGAATTACACTATACAAAGTTTTAGTGAAGACACTAGTAAACTGAGAATTGAAGGCCAGGGCCTTGTCCAGATCAGTAATGGCTAATTTGCCATTTGTATGGAGAGGGGGGATACTGTGCTTATCCTTTTTTTGTCCATTTATGTACTTCCAAAAAAGGCTTTGTGTCATTTTTTATGTCCCCAATCATACCATTAATGTAGTTGGTATGGGAGATATAAACTTCCCTTTTATTTTCTTACGTAAGTCAGCCAATTGTCGTAAATATTAGTCTTATGAGTTTTTTTAAAATAGCATACAACTTGTCCCGTCTCTTGATCAGCTTACGTATGCCGTCAGTGACCCAAGGGAGGGATGTTCTAGTCCTAGTAGTTTTGGTGGGAACATTCTTTTTACAGTCCTTTCGAGGAAGGACTTTATTAATTGCCAATTTTCGTCCAATAGAACGATTTTTTTTGCCCCCCGTTAAAGTAACCAAGAGCAAAACTCCGGGTATCACTCCTCATGGTACTATAATCACCTTTAGAAAACTGCCAGATAAGCCTACGAGGTTGCCTAATCTTTGGAAGGATACACTTCAGTCTACAGAAATATAGCTTCGTGATCACTAAAAGGGTCTAAGGGGGAGACTTCAATGTTACTGACTCGGCGAATTGGTTAGAAGTAGATCAAGAGTGTTATCACCCCTAGTAGTGAAATTTACAAGTTGATCAGCAGCAAAATCGTTTAAGATATCAAGGAGCAGTTTGCCGGTACTGTTGGTCAGACACAACCCACTATCCTTATTTAATCTGGTAAGCCAATCAATTTTGCTGAAGTTGAAATCCCCCAAAACATGAAAGCAGGGTTGCCTGCTGGATTTATGATTAGCCATAATTTTACTTAATTGCTCCCGAAGTAAAGATATGTGCTCAAGACGGAGCGTCAGGTCCCTGTACCAAGAGGCGACATAGTGCATAGTACCATTAATAGAGAACTTAGCCCAAATTGACTCAGAACCGTTAGTGAGGTATCTAACACTTGATGGGGTCAGATTTTTTTTTACCAGCAGCATAGTGCCACCGCCCCCCAGGGTACGGTCATTTCTGAAAAATGGTATAGTCAAGAGAAGCAGGAAACAATTCACTCGTTGTTATAGAGTCATCAACCTTAGTCTCCTGGAGAGCCACAACATCAGGTTCGGTCACACTAAGGAACGCTTTGAAGATCAATTTTTTACCACGAATGCCATTAATATTAATTGAAACTAAGGAAATCTCCTTTTTGTGAGCAGTCTTATGACTGAGAATGTGCTTCGATCTCGGAGGAGTGACTCCGCGTGAGTAATTGAGACATTTTGATACTCATTTTGAATCCGGATTCAAGGACTTCAAAACAATTACTTAGGCCTAGGCCTATGTTACTATTGGGGGTGGTAGCTAAAATTACTTTGGTTACAGGCTGGACATATCCAAACACAACTTGAGGCTTGAACATGTTGATAATGAAGGTCATCGACCTGAGAGCACCTGTTATGTATCCATTTTTTGCAGGAGTCACATTCAATGGCTGGGTCACTACTCAGAACCATATGTGCACACAATGCCACAAGGGGATGAGCAATTGGAGCAATACCATTTGTCATCGGGGTTGGAAAGTTGTAACAATTTATACCCTTCATTGTCGATGCCGGCACACCGCGTATGGACCCATTTAACACACCCATCACACTCAACAGCTTTGTCCCGTTTTTTGACCAGTTTGCTACAAAGCCCACAATAAGATCCCGGGCCAGGATTGACCTCAATGTCCCCACCTAGAATAAGAAGCATGCACACATGGGACCGTGTGTAATTTTGAGAGTTTGATAAGTGAGAAATACAAGTACGACTAACGTTAAAGGACTTAGGCCTAGGCCAGCGTCTGTTAGAAAAGGTTAGGCCTACCATAGAAAAATGTTGAAAGATACTGACCGACCTTGGAACGATTATATAAGGTCTATGGAGAGACATCCAAGAGTGTGATACACTTCCATGCACCTGGTAGAAATTACGTGTAGATTGCTAAAAACAACAATAAGAAGAAGGCACCACCTCATGGTACAGGCTAGGCCTCTGCTAAAAGCACCAAACAGCGTGTTAGGGGGTCTCCAAGCAACAAAGTGAGACAACGGAAATACGTAAAAATCACAAAACAAAAAAGGGTTTAAAAACGATAAAATGCAAAATACAACACAGAAACAGAGAATAAGACACTAAAATCGGTATAACACCTAAACAACTGGTAAAAGGCAAACTAAGAGGGATAAAAACGACTAAACACAGAGCAATAAAAATCACGTCCTACCAACTCGACGCATGCGCATTACACTTCCCTGTAAAGGCCGTATAGGCCTATCTACGTACAGGCTCTAGACTGGCTAAGCCCTAGGCCTAGGCCTATGTCTTATAGCCTATTAGTAATAGTAGGCCTCTGTATTTAGGCCGAGGCTATGCACTAAATAGGCCTAACGTAATCTACTAGGCTACCTGTGCTGTTACTAACGTTATAGGCCTAGTACTAGCCTACTAGCCTAATTATCAAAAAAGCTGAGACATTGTGACTGGAGGTGTCCGTCTGCAAGGCTCTTATGGTGGGAACTCGTATATCTAGGCTATTCCCAGTCTTCCCACTTCGTAGAGTAATTTTGCCACCTTTACACTGGCTGGCTAATGTAAGTTCTGTAGTGTAGACTGTGCAGACTACTGTACACTACACTAAGTACTGGAATCACCATACAGGCCCTAACGTTACGCTAACATTCATCAGTTACGAACTTTTATCGTACCCATTTACGGCTTTCCTTTCAGCCCGCACGATCGCAAAAGCTTGATGTGATAAGATTTTCTCGAATGTTATCGTATATGCACAGAAAGTACGAAATAAAGGCGTCTTACTTAATTTACTCACCATTGTTCTCGTTTCTATGATTAGCCAACTTGCCTGAAAAAGTTTCAAAAGACGAGCGGTGAAACTTTTCATGAGGGTCAAAGGTCAAATCAGGCTCGTTCACTCTCAATAAAGATAGGAACTTTTATTAAATTTTAATTAAACCGTTCCTAACTTAGGAACATTATTTCTTCCTAAGATAAGAATTATCCTATCTGAATCGTTCCTAACTTAGTTAGCAACATTTATTTAGGAATGTTCCTAAGTAACTTTTATGAAATAGAGCCCTGAACCCACTCACATGTGAAAAACATTGGTGTACACTAGCTGGAATAGGCCACTCTGCCACTCGACGACGGATTCTGTATTACTTTCATGGTCTGATGGTTGTCTCTCATTATGAATGCAGTTATATGGGACTAAATTAGGACCCTTTCAGGCTGACGTCTGAGAAAGTTGCTCTCATCATTATTTCAGTGCTCTGCTATATTGGAGTAGTTATTAGAGGTTAGTTTCATTCTTGTCTCTCTCCATATACGTAAACCGTATATACGTAAACTTGGTGATTTAGGGCTGCTGTCTGGAAAAACGTACAGGAGAAAGTTGCTGTCATTAATGTTTTAGTGCTCTGCTATGTTGGTGTAGTCATTTGACGTTTGTTTCATCCTTGTCTCACTTCATATGAATAAACCATATGCAGGCCCCGGGCTTTTGGGGGCTGCTGTCTGGAATGACGTACAGAAGAAAGTTGCTGTCATTAATGTTTCAGTGTTTTGCCATGCTGGCATAGACATTTGAGGTTGGTTCCATCCTTGTCTCCATTCATATGAATAAACCATATGAGGGTCCTGGGCCCTTTGGGGCTGCTGTTTGGAGTTATGTACGGGAGAAAGTTGTTGTCAGTGACATTTCTGTCAATCCCAAAGTGTAACTGTTCGATCAAAAAAGAAAATTCCATGTCTCTCTTCGTATGAGTTTTACTCTTTTGGGTGGGCCCATAAGGGCTGTTGTTTAGGGCAGTGTACAGGAGAAAGTTGCTGTCATCGGTGTTTCAGCGTTCTACCGTGCATTTTTAATCATTCTGAGTAGTTTCCCTCCTTGTTTCTCTTCTTGTGATTTTAACATTTTTGAGCTCTCTATTTTGGACCCCTAGACCAGTCGTACAGGATGTTACGAGGCAGTAACACCGATTCTTCAGTTTTAGAGGCCTACACTTACTTATTATTTCGTTTAAACGAAATAACATTTCGTTTAAACGAATAATTTTTGTTGCATGTCCCCTTACGGGCTCAGTAGATTGCTATGAAACCAAATAATTGTTCCTGCCTTTACGGTTGCCACGAAGACAGAATGGCATTATTTTGCTGTAACAAAACCGAACTATGGAAAAAAATAATCAGGACGATTCAAGAACGTTCTAAGCGCGAATACTTTGGATCATATTGAAAAAGCTGACCTCGTAGAATATAAACAGGTGCATAAAACTATCGAGGTGGCTATGCAGAGGACAATATTATCAGATGGTGCGCTATGTGCAAGGCTTGGGGTTCTAGGGGCCGGTCCTAGGGCACCTGGCGGGATCCAAAGGCAACGCCTTGGTGTGGTCCAGGGGAAAACGTCCTCGGAAGCCTCGAGACTTTTAAAGAATTAAAACCATAATAACAAAGCATTTGGCTATCTTCTAACTCATCAGATGCGCACTAAACAGATTAGATTATCACATATTGACCATTTTAGTTATAGCCTCAATCAGAATAACAGGTCACTTTTTATGATGAAGGGTGTTTGGCTTGTGCGTGGTGATAGAAGAGTTTTGTAAGAACATGAAATGCCCGCTCAAGATATTTACACGAAGTAATCACGCAACAGTACTTAAAATGGGTGCGTCCAAAGCGCGCCGAAGAAAAAAGCATTTTATTGTAGCCTATTGCTTTATTTATTTTTTAAATATAATATTATCTATTCTACCACCCCTAGCCATCCGTTGTTGAGAATCCTGCATTTTGATTGGTTAAACACTGACCTGCTATTCCACAACACACGGTCAGTAAACCGTAAAAACTGATACAAGTGAACTTTTTCACACATTTTCGGTGGTAGAATAGGAATAAACCACATTTGTCAGACTATTATTGTCTCATAAACCGTCTCGACTCCAAATTTGGCCAAATAACGGATTCAGATTCGCTGAGTCCGTTATTTTTGCCGAGTTTGGAGTCTCGACGGTTTATTCACCAATAATAGTCCGCCAAATGTGATTTAGTCCTTAATTACAGCAAAGACTCTCCTACTTTCCCCAGCCACCTATTCTTTCTTTTATGTTTCATTTTTGTCCATGGTCTGGGACAAGGGACCCCTCAAGTTTAAGCATACTGTGAACAATAGGATAGTTTCGAAAATGCAGGTAAAAGCATATTTTTTAAGGAAAACGAAAGGTTGAGGGGGGATGGTGTATAGTACTTTCCAAAATAAATGAAATGTGGTTATGGGTAGTCTTTACAGAGACATGGCCATGGGCGTCCACACTAAGAAAATGCCAGGAAAGCAATTTTCATTGGATGCTGGCCGGGGAGGCCTTTAACCACCAGCGCCGAAGTCGCGAAGCCGGGAGGCTGGGAACTGAGGGTCCTCCCCAAGAATTTTTTGAGCTAGGATCGGGGTCGATAACCCCCTCCCCAAAAAATCCATTTCAGGAGAAACATTGCGATTTTCAGGGCAAATTTCACATCATGAATGTGCCCATCAGTTAAAATGTCAGGGAAGCCTCCGCCCTTCTTTTTCTGTACGCCTATAACCGAACAAGTTCTTCATCATACGTGAAAACCGCTATGTTATGTGTTAAACCGTAATTTATTTTGTGCAAATCTGTCTACAGTAAACTCTCAAAGATGATTAGGTTTAAACAAACTTCTTATTTTAATGGCGTGGACACCTAAATCTTTCCCAAGTTCCGTGGAGGTTATACTGCTCTATCCCTTTTCGTTGCTCTACCGATGTTCGAATTACATGGTTCCAATATAGTTTACTTTATAGAATTATCCCTACAAATAACTACCTTTTCGTTATAGAAGCAATTAACTCTGCAAGATGTATTTTTTTTCATAATGAAATCGAAACAATCCAACACATCTTTTTTCATTACAATTTTACATCGGGGCTTTGGAATTATTTGCAGCATATTTTCAGTAGAGCAGACATCAAAATAAACTTTAGAGATATACAGACAGTCTTATTTGGGGTTGATTTTGCTGGAGTTGCTAACCTTTTGATAATCTTGGTTAAGTTGCATATCTTTCAGGGTAAACATTCCCGAGCCATTCCATCCGTGTATAGTTTCAAGAATTATTTAAAAGATTATTTTGGTATCCAAGAATATATTTTAAAGAAAACATGAAAGTTAACATTTGGGAAAGATACTGGTTGCCTTAGTATAGCTTATTGCATTTAGGAGATTAATTGGTTAATGTTTGTATCCTTTGTTTTTGTAAAATTATTGAGAAGAAGAAGAAGAAGAAGAAGAAGAAGAAGAGAAGAAGAAGAAGAAGAAGAAGAAGGAAGAAGAAGAAGAAGAAGAAGAAGAAAGAAGAAGAAGAAGAAGAAGAAGAAGAAGAAGAAGAAGAAGAAGAAGAAGAAGAAGAAGAAGAAGAAGAAGAAGAAGAAGAAGAAGGAAGAAGAAGAAGAAGAAGAAGAAGAAGAAGAAGAAGACGAAGACGAAGATGTATTGATATTAAAATTGTATGATTTTGTTTTGATATATGACCTTGATTGCCAAGAGAAAATAAAGCTTATATGAGAAAAAGTTCTTCATCATGCACTATAACATTATTGAACACAGGGGCGTAGCGAAGGTGTTATCTTTGGGGAGGGGGGGGTGTGGAGATTATGTTTTGCCGACTGATCTGGTAATGCGGAGTGCGAAAACGAGCTTTAGCGGGTGGGGTCCAGGAGGCGCAGCCCCGGAAGCTCTGAGATTTAAGTATATCTCTGGGCGAAAAATTAAGTATAAGGATGGATACATTTTGGTTCATAATGCATCGTCAAATACTAACTAGATCCCCACAAATTTTAATGTATTAGGCTATTCCTCTCGTCAGGCCGCCATACTTTTTACCTGTTGGGACCCAGAGGTCCGCTAGTGCTTTAGCTAGGACGTTTTCTCTATGCGACATTTACTGATCTGTGGCGTGGGGGAGGGGTCTATGGGGAGGGGTGTCCCCCTTTTTTTTTGAATTTTTTGAATTTGAAAGGTGCCTAGATCGCAAATGGTGCAATAGTTGAGTGGATTTCTGCCCTAATGAGGAACCTCAAAATTTACACCCGGGTAGAATTTGCTTGTCAGATCTTTTTTGTGCGACATTTGTCGCCATTTATGCGACATTGTCGCACAAAAAGTGGCTGGCTAAAACACTGGCCCCACCTAACGACCCCCAGTGGATTCCGGAGGGCGAAGCCCCAGGAAGCTCTGAGGTTATAAGTATATCTCTAGGTGAAAAATTAAGTCTCAGGATGGATATATTTTTGTTCATAATGCATCATCAAATGCAAAGATTCCCATCAGCTGCTCCTCTCGTCAGGCCGCTAAAGTTTTAAGCTGTTTGGATCAAGAAGTCCGCCAGTGTTTTAACCTGGACGTTTTCTCAATGCGACATTTACTGATCTGTGGCCTGGGGGTGGGAATTAAGGGGAGAGGTGTCCCCCTCCCCCTCTGGAAATTTTTTGAATTTGAAAGGTGCCTAGGTCGCAAATGGTGCAATATTTGAGTGGATTTCTGCCCTAATGA
This sequence comes from Holothuria leucospilota, assembly GCA_029531755.1. Lineage (NCBI taxonomy): Eukaryota > Metazoa > Echinodermata > Holothuroidea > Aspidochirotida > Holothuriidae > Holothuria > Holothuria leucospilota. The sequence goes on from JAIZAY010000454.1 coordinate 10,209, forward strand.
GGAACCTCAAAATTTACACCCGGGTAGAATTTGCGTGTCAGATTTTTTTTTTGCGACATATGTCGCCGTTTATGCGACATTGTCCCACAAATATGGCTGATTAAAACACTGGGCCGGCTCAAGGGCCCCTGGTGGAAGTCCGCGGGGCTTCACCCTATGCAGGATTGGTATATTTTGGTTCATAATGCATTGTCCAATGCAAAGATTCCCGTTAATTCTAATGTTTTAGGCTATTCCTCCCGTCATGCCACTATACTTCAGGAGCTGAACCTGACGTTCAGAATTGGAACACTATGTGTTCAGCATTTGAACACTAGACGCTACGATAAGTGGATAGGCGTCCGGCGTTCAAAAAGGGATAGAAAGTGTTCAGAACTGAACACAAGCGTTCAAAATATGCTTTGAACGCCAGAATCTGAAGATGGGTTCTGTATGTTTCATTTCGGTGTTCAAAAGTTCAAAGCCTGAGATTGCAGTATAGGCAAGACATGCGCGGCACGCATTATTTTTCCCAGGATGTTTGTGGGTAAACCGGATCTTCAGAAGTTTGCAAAATGTGTTTGAAGTCAAGGTTAGGGTTTAGAAGACGGGCTAAGAATACCCTCTCCATGGGTAATTGGGTGCTGCTCCCCATGGTGATGATAAAAGTGAGGAATAATGTGCAGAAAGTGATTTTTCAAGAATGTCATATGACCCAAAATAGTGCACCTATACGGAAGTCGTTAAGTCCCTTGCTTTTCCCGAGTTGTCGACGGACTCAGTCACTCGTATACGGCCTTCACATGCATAATCAATTTGCCGACGAGCCTTCAACTTAAATGGGCCAGTTAGATGAAGAGCCGAAAATCGAAATAGCCGATAACAGACTGGCCTGTTCTCTCTTTCTCTTTTTTTTTTTTCATTTCATTCTCAGTGTTCCCTTTCACTCCCTTCCTTTCCCTTTCCTTTCCCTTCTTCTCTCTTCTTTTCCTCCTCTCCTCTCTTCCTCTTCTTTTCTTTTTCCTCTCCTCTTTTTGCCTACAGACCTTAAATTTGCCGACGGGCGACCAAATATTGGGGGGTGTCACCCCCCCCCACTCGCTACGGCCCTGACTGAACACGTCAGTTAAGGAAGCCAAGGGCATAATTTTATCCACAGCAGAACTCTCCTCAAGTGTTAAAGTCCGTTGGTGAATTTTATTAACATTGGAGAAATAGTGTTAACATTATCGAAACAACTATAAAAGCAGGGGTAAAAGGTCATTTTTTCGGGGGTGGCATGACGTCGATCATTTTCTAGTCACTTTGTCTTGGCTATTTTTCTAGTTAAAGACAAATTTTTATCTATTTCTTTCTATATCCTACTAATGAAACCGAAGATATAATCTCACTCCCAACAGGTCACTCATCAGAAATTTTAGTGTCTCTCCCGGAGAGACACTAAAGCAGAAGCAGTGCTTCTTCCACTTTATTAATAACTTTTAGCTACAGTGGAAAAACATAAATACAATTGCAACAGCTTAAACATAATTTTGAACTACAGGAAACCTTTGAAACCGCAGTTTCGATTAATTAGTCTGTGACTGTTATTCAAAGTACATTTGTTGTCATCCTGCAGTTTAGTGATTCACTGCTACCGTCCCTGCGGGCACTGGAAGTTACCTCGTACTGACCTGTACTTTCACTGTAGTTGCTATCAGGCGGCATCAGGAGTATCCTCTAGATTACAACAGGTCTCATCGGAAGTGAGATCAGTTCTTGAACAGTAGAATGACAGGCAACGGCTATAGTTAAAGCCCGCCGCATTCTACATATTTTAATTCAACTAGACCAGAAGTTTACAACGGGAGCGATATCGCCACAAAACGCTTTTGGAACTTGGGACGCGATAAGCGCTTAGGGGAGCATTTGAAAAGATCAGATACTACAATGGTACTAAAAAATAAAGGAGTTGCACCAGAATTTTCCGACATGGGGTGCCAAGCACCCGCCCGGGAGGGGGTTCAGCATCGACATGGGCCGCGTGTTGAGAAAAATATGCCGACGTGCGACGAAAAATGAATTTCTATTGAATTAAATTTAAAAATATTAGACTATTATTACAGAAAATTTGAAAATTGGGGGTTTAGAAAGGAAACTTGTAAAATGTGGGGCTTTTGTTAAACAAATTTGAAGACTGTGGTTGTAAGTGAGGAAAATTGACAAATTTGGGGTGTTTATTGAATGATTTGTCATAATTTGGAGCAATATCAGGAACATCGCCACGGTGACTGGCCGTTCACATTTTATCGCACCCATTACGGCTCCCCGATGAAATTCGGGCATAATTCCCCTATAGTGGGGTGGTTTCTCCCAAAGGGAAGGGGTATGGACCCTGCTCCTCCTCCCTTGGGCCACCACTGTGAAGAAACCAAGTAACGTAGATTTGGATCATAAATCTAGTGGCTATATCATGATGAATTTACCTCCCTAAAAATTGTCAAGTGTTACTTTCCAAGTTTTCAAGGTTACACTTCAGTTGAAGTGGTCATCTCGGAGATGCAATTTATAGACAAAAATCTTCTACATTGAGACATGCATTTTAGACTGCAAAAGCTCCTCGTATCTAACGGCCTCAAGCTTCGGGGTTGATAACATGATATACCCACTACTACCCTTTCTTAAAAGCCAGGTAAGGAGTTATATCTGGATGTATCTGGCTAAATGAAGACTTCATCTGGTCATATTAAGACAGATACCACTTTATGAAAGCTCATCCCAGATATACAAATCAAGTTTCATACTTATTTGCCAAAATCCCTTCGGTTGAATGCCGAAGGAAAAAGATTAAAAAGTTAGCCGGAAGGATTTCTGCTCCCCATGAGGCACACTATAAGACTGAAAAATTACTTTACTGATGGCTGAGATGCAGCAAAGCTAAGTCAGTGTGTCCCATCAGGAGATGTAGCTCTTTCGCGGAGTATCTAGCTGAAGGGACTTGTGAAAAATATTACACAAGGTTGGCTGTGTTGAAGCCATGTTCGTTCTTGCTCTCACTAATGCAAGGCTAAAAAAGCTGTCTTAATTAAGACTTTAAAAATGGAACCTACTACCTTTGTGCTTGGTGCTCAGCATAAGCAACGGAGTAGGGAAAACAATCCAGTGAACCACAACTGGAAAAAAGGCCGTGGTCGTCTCGACTTAAACCAATTGGTTAGAAACTGGGACGTTAAAACTCATCTAACTTACTAACAAATTGATGGCTCCCCGTTGAGCCTCGGGTACCTTCGGGGTGTAACTCCATTTGGGAGTAGCTTCAAGTCTTCACCTCATCATCTCCAGGCATCACTATTTCTGTTGCGCACAAAAACAAAATAATTGTCCAAAACTGTCATTTCATGTTCTTTGCAGTCATTCAACAACTTTACACATCCCTGAACCTCAGGTCCAGTTGCTGTTCAACTTCTGCGTCATTTAGCACATCTTTATTTGCTCCTCCACACATTGTGTGTCCTGCTTTGTGGATATTTTATATAAGACCCTTTGGCAATTTTTCCAGTTTCCAAATTCCAATGTGATGTAGTGATGTACCCTTCTTCTAACAAGGATATAAAGGTGGAAAGGCGGCAAGGCTGGTAGAAAACAAGGTTCTTGTAGGCGCGTAGCCTGCCCAGTTGGTTGGGGGGGGGGGGGGGACAAAGTCAAGATGGTCGGCCCCATTTCATAATTTTCAAACTAAGCTGTGGAGACGCCTCCCCCAGCACCTCGCGTAGGGTCCATTGCAGTGTCCCATGGGGCCTATAAGAAGCCTCGAAAGCTTGTAGTATTTAAAATATCTGGGCGTTGAAACGAAGCACAATTTCATGTAATTTTTTTATAGTATTGATTACTCTGACTTGGAGGGCATCAAATCCGGGCGGTAGAATTTTTCTTCTAAGTTCACTTGTAGCCCTTCCTTCAGTTAAGAAGTCCTTTATAGTGTACCTAGTGTAGTAGCTAGATTTTTCGGCCAGATTACCAATATTGAAATAATGATTTGGCTTTTGATTCCGTTATTACAGGGACGTCAAGATTACTTTGAAGTGTGTGGGGAGTTTGGCTTGAGACATAAATGCTGTCCTAAGGGGAGGGGTCTTACGGGGGGCAACCCCACAACCTTTGGAAAATTTTAAGAAAATGTTATCGCTTAATTGCAAAATGGTGCTGTATTTTTCAACATTTTAGGGAACTACGAAACTTTCGAAACAAGTTTGTGTGTGTGTGTGTGTGTGTGTGTGTGTGTGGGTGCGTATGTAAAGGCTCCCAATCGGGGACTTTTATGATGTTACACACCTTCCAAATGGGGACCTCCTACCAAACGGGGACGTCCCCATTTGGTTTTAGTGCTGATTTGGGTTCTGATTGGCCAGCATAATTCCCGCCGAAAATCTTGGCGCTAACTACGCTAGTCCCCAATTTGTGATCTGGGAACAGTCGGGGTATACACAATTGTGCGTTCTGATGTTATGCCTACTCGCAGTCCAGTCCACAATTGCACAGAACGAAGTTAGTCACGTGATATTTGGTAAATGTATGGGAGGGATGTACGTCCGCGATTAGTCGAGATTGTCTCAGGGTTGAATGTATCGCTGCATGTGCCAACTAGCTACATGCTTGCACGCATGTTGCTTCACTGTCCATCGCAAGATCGTTAAAGAAAGACAGTCGGAAAGTTCTGTGGTTGGATTTTCCTAATAATTAGGTAAGTTCATTTCATTTTAACATTAGTAAATTGCACCGATTTTCGGTGATTAATAGTAGTATATTTGGATAGTACTAAACGGGGACGGCCGCGATTAAACAGGCCATTTTCTTATGTCTGATTTCATACTCCTAAATAGGCTGTAGTAATGTTAAAATATTCATAACGTTAGGCCTAGCCTAACGTTAGGCACACATCAGGATTAGAACAATGTAGCCTATGCGGGTAGGCTGTGTAAGCAAATGCTAACGTTGGTAGCCTGGTAGCCTAACTTGGCCCATCTGTCTTTCAGAGCAAACTGTGCTGCTATTACTAACGTTAATTAGTACACGCATCATCATGAATTTCTGTCTTGACCCGTACGGTGTAATTGGTCATTTTATAACGTCATGTTATCCAGATTTGAGCACTATTATTAATTTTTGTTTCTCCTTCGGAATAAGTAGGATTTCCTACTGCTACTGTGATTTTATAAACTCATGGTGTTTATTTGTGTATAGATATGAAGATTTTCATGCTGTCCAACTCTTTGTAACATCTTCCCAACTCAGTTGTGAATATGTACATATTTGATAGGCCTATATTGGACCTAGCCTAGTAAAGCTGAATTATTGGAACTGGGCATAATTATGTTACTGGTGAGTTGTTGTAATTCATATGAAGGCCTAGCTCTAAGGCAGCAGCCCATGGCCAAGGTTAGTTGGAATAAGATAATTTGACAAAAGATTGGCCTTATGGTGAATATATGTAGCTTAAAGTCCCAATATGAAAACTTAATTTATTGACATGAACGATGGTGTCTTTCCTTGTCAAAATAACTTACAAATCTTACAAAAGGTTTGTCCATTTATATCACAGTTACCAGATCGATCCTGATAAAATCTAGTGACTCCAAGTTAATTCATACCCAATGGAGATACTGCCCAACACAACTTTAGATTTCATGTCTATGTCCATTTGGAGGGGAAAGGGTTCATGGGCACCTAATTAGAATGATTCCATTACGTCCCTGCCCCCCCCCCCCCAACTTGTTTCCCCCTCCCTGTCCTACCTTTCAAGTTCAAATATATTTCAAAGAACTTTGAACAAAAAAATGATTTTACCATGAGGATGTTTTTGTATTAAATTTCAAGAAAATATTGGGAGGGTTTGTTGGGAGATTTTTACTATATGTACATCATAATAATGTGTTTACCAACTGTAGTGTGGATACCTACTGTAGGCCTTTCACTTTCTTAAAGTCACTTCTCCTGGTTCTCTTAGATGAAGTCCAAACGACCTCATTCTCATTGTTCTCCAAGATTAAATCCAAACTACTGTACTTTACTCTTAAAGAGATTGTGCTCCTTGAATAAGCTTCAGTACTGTAAGTCTACTGTAGTACACCACCATTACATAACTGTTTGACAATAGATCGATTGTGATTCGTTTCACTACATGGAGTCAATGGATTGTATACAAAGAGGTAGTAGTTGAGTAATTGAAGACTCAAACTTTGGGACTTAAATCTCTGTATTTTCAGTCTACCACTAAAATATTAATTTCAGAGAATTGTATAGTGTTTATATGTGTATGAATTAATGAATGCTGACTTCAAAGCACTGGCCTTGGTGCCTTTTTCTGTCAACCAAAGGCCATTTGGCCTTGCCTTTTTTTGTTTTTATTTTGAACCCTGAAATGTTGGATAAAAACATTGCTCATTCTCATTATTATGCAGTTGGTGCATCTGCATGGTATAAGCTACTGAACCATGGTATAAGCTACTTTCTCCATTATTATTATGAATAAGGAAGGTATTTTGCCATTATGAATTGTGGACCTTTTTGCAAAATTAACAAAGCCTTTTTGCCATTACAAATAATGAACCCGTTTTTTTTCATTACTAATAACAGACCTCTTTCTTAGATTATGAATCGCAAATCATCCTTCCTATCATGAATATTTGGCCTAATTAAATAAACCTTTTTTCTATTATGAATATTGAACCTCATGAAGTACAGCCCTTTTTTATTATGAAGAACAGAACTTTTACCCATGATGAATAATGATCATTTTTTTTTTGCAAAATGCATGTAATTATGAATAAAAAAAACTTTTTAAGCAGTCAGTCTGTGACTACAGAACCCTATGAATTGAGCTGAAATCCATTTGCTTTCATCATTATTGCTACAGTATGCATTTTTGTTCCATTCAATCTCCATGGCAGTACAGTATCTGAGATATCATGTTTGCCTTTGTGGCTTTCCAATAGGCATGCGAAGAAGCAGGCGAAAGCGTTGTAGGCCCAATATTGATGGGCTTACCCAAGAAGATCCTCCTGGGTTTTGTGTGAAAAGGTCCCCAGGAAAAGGTAAGGATTACATCATTAAGTCTCTCTTTCTTGTAAGAACTTGGTGATTCCCTGCTCCTATTACAAAGTTTAAACAATAAGAATATATGGAGCATTTTGAGTAGAGGCAAGAGTTTTCCGTTTCCTAAAAGCCAAATTCCGTTTTGTGATGTCATTTTGCACATTACTTCCATTGAAATAGTGTAGTACCAAAACATCAAATTCTGTTTTCTAATTTTGAAAAACGCAAAACTCTTGCCCCTCAAAATTTGAGGGGTAATCAAAAAGCATGTTCTACAGTTAAGCGATGCATCGTCACCATGTCTGTCTATGTGAAACTGCAAGGAAATGAAAATTAATTCTCAGTATTGTTGCTGTAAGGGGAGATTTGCAATAGCATACTGCAACTACTGTTAAAAAACTAATGACATTCTTTGCCAGCTTAGGTCAACAAATTTCCTTTTCTCAATACTGTAATTAAGATAATTTCTCTTAGTTTAGTACTTTGATATTTATTAGTAGTTTATAAAATTTATGGATTGACGTGCCTTGCTGATAAGGGCAGAACTTTCAGTGCATGTATTCCATTTTGGTATATTTTCAGAGCTAATAATTTCTAAAAGTGAAAGAAAATCATTGATACATAAAAATGATTCTCAGTGAGTACACATGATGGTACCATTTTGAAGTCATACAGCTCAAAATTTTATACTGTACGTAGCCCAAGCTGCTTGCAAGGTCATGTCCTACAGTCATATTGAACAAATCTGGGGGAAGTATTTTACTTAATTTAATCTTAAATTTGCTAAATTTCTTAATCCTGGGTTATCTGTAAAATTTCTCGGTTCAGCCTCCAAAATAAGGTGACTGTATGCATATTGTATGTTTCTTGCAAACTTGGGCAGCGGTAGCCTTTTGAAAAAAAAGTTATTTTATCTTATCAACAGGGAGAGGTGTTTTTGCCACTGACACTTTTGAAAATGGAGATATCTTGATGGTTTATGCAGGGGAGCTCCTCTCAGGGGAAGAGGGAGACAAGCGAGAAGATGGGCCCGTTGATAGCGTTTTCAGATTTTTTTTCAATTATAACCAAAGGAGATGGTGGTAAGGTTTGTTTTAACTATTTTACAATCATTGTGTTGAGTGAAAAAATAACATATCATGATATTCATTCTAATATATAGAAGCTTGTGTCATAATTGCGTCTGAGCTCCCGTTTTCCTTGTGACAGTAAAACAGCATGCATTGAACTTTGTAGCTCATGTTTGTTTGTGCCATAATGCAACCATATCTCTTGTGAGCATATATGTGTCTGTCTGTTTGATTAAATTGGATAGTAAATATGATGACACACTAAAATTGGCAAAATGCTTCTTCGGCAGTGTAAGTTGTATGATCATTATTACAGATAGTTTAATTGTCATGATTTCAGATAGTTTAATTGTCAGTATTGCCCAGCCAATGACCAGTGATACGTACAGGGTGTTGAGGAATTTTACATGTAGGTCAAAAGTCATTTTATTCATTTAATAGTCATTTTGCCTGAACTGACCATTTTTGGGTGTTATGCAGTCAAACTGATTTTTATAATATATCAGTTAGGATTACCATGATGCATGGTTAGTATCATCATTCACCAATGGTTCATTTGGGGTGTTAATAGAAATGTGAGGCCAAATCTTGTCTACACAGTTAATTCTGTCATGTTGTTGATAAAAATGCTTCTACAGATGATACATTGGATTATCATGATAGCTGTTCATTATCATCATTGACTAGTGTTACCAATGCAGTGTTCAGAAATTTTCAGGTCAAGGGTCATCCATGCTGCTAGAATTCAGTAGGAGATTTTAGCCAAAATCACCCTACAAAAGGCCTTTTCTGGGGTGAACCTTATCTCTACACTTGCAACAGTTATTCCCTCTGCAAGCCTGCTCTGTTGATCAAACACTTTTTAAAGGGTTCCAGACATGCCTTTGTTAAGAGTTGTGATTCATTGATGATTTTACCACTCACATCTGTGTTCCACTGCAATACAACAGCAAACCCCTTTAACTTTATTGATCTCAAGATAGCTGCACAGGAAGTTCACTGACAGATTGTGGATTAATAGTGGTTAACTAGGGATGGCTAAAATTTGGTATTCTTTTCAAGCGTCATGTCTAGGGTCATTTTGTCTTGAAACTGCCATTTTTGAGGTGAAATGACATCTTTGACAGATTGCATTGGAAGATGATGATATGGTTTCCATAGTTATGGACCAATGGTACTGTACATTTGTGGTGTTCAGGAATGTGAGGATGGAGAATGGGCCTGTAGGGGTCTTATTAGGCCTCACATGGTTATGTTGTATTTAGTCAAAATGCTTGAAATTCATGATGATTGTGATATTTGGTCTTTGAAGCTTGCTATTAAATGGTGCATATCACCTCTTAGGGAATTTTAGGGCTTTAAGGACATTTGAAGATCATTTTTGTTTTGTATTTTTTCCTGAAAACACCGCTCAAAATGTTTATCGAATGGAAAAGAATGTGATATTCATTGTCATTGTCGCATTGATCATGCAGTGGTGGTTATTATTTTGATAATGAAAGTTGTTAATTAATGAAAACTATTAAATCCTGAGGCATGTTCAGTAAATCCTTACTTTTACAGTACTTAACATTCAAATTCTTCAGAGTTGACCAATGTAACATTGAACAAGGAAACCACATGCATACAAATGTTTAATACCAGTAGGTACAGTGCAGTAACTTGGGCTTCAGCACCAAATATTGGTGCTCAGACTCTTATTGTAAACTTCTCATTTCATTCCAAATCATACAGTATACACAAAAGAATAAGAAATTGGCAGATTGGAAGAGTTCATCAGTGTTCTTGACTGCTAGAGTAATAAGGAAGGGCTTAGCAGTAAAACCACATTATTTTTGCTTGTTTTACTATCTGGGTAAGGATGTCTGAGGGTTTGAAGAAGGTTGTACCAAGACTACTAGGCATAATAGTTTTCCCTAATTAGCTATGCTTTTATGAGTGATACATTGAATCCCCTTTAATAGTGATATATACTACTTTGCTAATGACCATGCAGTGACCGACTGCAGTGGCCAAGTGGTTGCATCCGACTTTCACCTGGAATGTCTAGGGTTCAAATCCTGGCCGGGTCATACCAAAGACTTTAAAAATGGAACCTACTGCCTTTGTACTTGGTGCTCAGCATAAGCAATGGAGTAGGGAAAACAAGCCAATGAGCCACAACTGGAAAAAAGGCCGTGGTCATCTCGACTTAACCAGTTGGTTGGAAACTGGGATGTTAAACCTCATCTAACTAATCTAACTAAGCTAATAACCATGGTTTTATTCAGAGGTCATGTTAAGATCATTTATCTTGTTTACTGATGGATTAATCCATTCATTGACCCTATGGTACATAGTTTGGTGATACAGTAGCTACAGCAAAAAGTATGAGATGTGACAATTAGTTGTATGCTGCAGTGGCATGGAACATTATTTGCAATCATGTTCTTATGAAAATGTATTTTGTCAGTATTGATGCCACAGAAGAACCCATGTCTGGGCCGAAGCTTGGGCGGCTTGTTAACCACGGCAGTGCTGGGGAAGTGAACAGTAAAGTGGTTGTAATGACAGCCAACTCCCAACCAGTACTCTGCATTAAGGCCACCAAAGAAATAAGCAGAGGAGAGGAGATTCTGTATGATTATGGAATCTCTGAAGACAAAATGCCTTGGCTGAGCAAGGTAGGCCATACATATTCATTTTTGCGGTTTAATTTCACAGTCCTGTTGTAAACTAGCAGGTAGTTGTATTCCACTTCTTTGATGTTTCAGAGCCTCTAATTGTTCTCATTTATTTGCATACCAGTACCAGCATATCGGTAACCTGTCTTGTGGATAGAATTTGAGAAATTACATAGCAAGCATGGTCAAACAGGTTATCTGCAGTCATTTGACCAGCAGCTCAAAGTGTTCAGTGCATGCTTGTCCATATATTTCACAGTTGCCATGCCTGACCCAGCTGAGTGTTTATTGTTACGGTATCAAATGTGTATTAAGTTCTTGGATAATTAGGCTGATGCTAATCAGACAGTTTTATATGGCTCATTGTTGACTGTAAGGAGATTGTTCAGAGATGGGTCTTGGTCAGGCTAGTTGATATGTTCATATATTTGTATATTTTCTTTAAATTATCATGTATCTATGCTTGTGTGGAAAATTGAAAATGAACTAGATAAAAATATTCATTTGTCATCACACTTGGACAAACTTCAATCAAGCAAGGGCAGTGGGTAAAAAGTTTGAGAAGGTATGTTTGTGATTAGGAAAAGGGCTCTGTGTAGCTACATGTAAAATAAGTTCCAAAATATCACATATTTCAAAACCACTTCTTCCCTTGCAGCCTGCTTCAGCTCCTTACCAGTGTTGTACAGGTGATTGCCTTAAATATACTGTATGGTGTTATGGTTTAATTCAGTCATTAAATTGTTCCTTGCAACTTTCTGCTCACACCAGAATTTTTGTTTTTTCTTCAATTATCAAATTTGCTTACAAACTCTTGAGGAGATGCCCAGAAAATTCCACCTTAACTGTTGACACCGTTTTACACAGGCCTATGTGAGTGGTGTGAATGAGGTAGTCCCAGTTTAGAAATCAAACACCTTCTATAGCTATGTGACCTCTTAGAATACCCCTTCCAAATTTAGGTGTAAAATCTTGGTGAGGGAAGATAAAAGTTTGTGCTACACTATATCATAGTACTGTATGTAGGAGCATCAAGCACAATTATATATTAATATTTCTGAAAAGAATTTATGACCAAATCTGAGCTCAAAAAATCATAAAGAAATCTCGCATACACATACATGCTCAGGAAGTTAAAAAAGAAAATGTGCCAACCTACAGACCATGCAGGGTAGTGGAATTGACCTGATGTGTATCCTGCATGTCATACCCGGCCCTGTATGAAGCAACGCTGAAAAAAGGAACTGAAAAGTGGGCTTCATCTTGAATTAGACACTAATGCAACAGTGTTGGAGCATCATTGAATATTTGATTCCCAGCCCATCCCACATTACGATCTTCTCAGCCCATAAGGAATATCACCCGAGACCCCTGTTTTTGGCCAAAAAACAGGGGAGATTAAATATATCTACCCGAGTTTGTAACATTAGCCTCATTGAACGCTCCTCTGCACAAATTGGTTCTTAGATAACCACCAGTTGACTTCCAAAGGTAGTGGACTACAAATGTTCACAATAGCATATAATGCACTATAAATAGCTTGTACAGTTGGTCAGTATGTCTACAATCACACATGGCTGGGTGCAACTAATTGTGTGCACTCAAGGGTAAATCCTACTACTGGCAGCACTTATGGTGGTTAATTTACTATCAAGTGTCAAATTATTACAACCTCAATCTCAGGACCAATCTTTTATATGGCTGCATTGGCCATCATGATATTCCCTTTCACTCTTTTATTGAGGTGTGAACAAAACCTATACAAGAATGTACTAGTTTGGGCTTAATCTTGACAAATCTATTCTGCAACTCTGAATTGATCCTTCCCTGGAGGCTCTACATAATACTATTTTGAAAATAATTCCATGTGTTAAGATCTACAACAACAAACAACTCTTCATTTTCACCCAAAACTTTATAAACTTTCCACCTTTTTATGTAGGCCTTACTGCATTGGCTTGAATTTTGGTTCAGTTGGAATTTGTTCTTATAAACCTTGTATGTTGGAAAGTTTTCATTGGTATATTTCCTGTTCAAGTTGATTCTTTCAGTTGCTGTTAAGAAACAAATGTAGCAAACAGCATTCAGTTTATCCATTGTCGCATTGCAAATTGCACAGATGAGTGAATTTGGTAGGCCTACACTATTTCTGGTATGTTTAGCAGTGCTTTGTGAATAAATTCATTTGTGGAATATATAGGCTACAGTTTGACCATAGGGACAACATAAATGACTATAACAAGTCTGACACTTAATTGAATGCTGGTTGCAACTCTTTGAATTACAGTGTTGTCACTCACTTTTGGACAAATTTCCTGTATGATACTGAGTGCATGCCGGGAAAGTGTGCAAACTTTTATTGTTAATCTTGCATTAATTCTAGGTCAATCTTGTTAAAACTATTAAACAGCACTGATCCCTTCTAAATTACATCAACTGCTTCAGGGATGATCAGTTGACATTGTTTGCAACATATCTATTCAACTGTTTAATGAAGGGAGGAATTGCATTGTAAATGGACTGAAAGGAAATCTGCCTGCAGAGACAAAATTTTCTATGACCCTCGCAATGGACAATACTCCACATTAAATAAACTGAAACTCTTTGCACTCATACCCAGACAATAATGAAATTTAATTTTCACAGTGGTTACCAACAAAATGGGCATCTGTGGTGTTCAGGAAGTTAAAGGCAAAGGCAACTAGGGGTCATTTTTGGCCATTTTATGAAAGCATCAGAATGTCTCTTCAACAGAATAAATTGGATAATAAAAATTGTCATTAGCTAGTGGCTATAGTGGTGAATGCTAGAGGACATGTAAAGAAGGCCTGAATGTAGTTGAGGGAAGCCTTGAACTTGGGATTTAGGATGGAACCTATTTCCATGTCTGGATAACCTGCCGCCAGAACTGGTAATTACTTTCAACTTGGAGGGCTGGTGTTGAGTGTTCCAGGCCTGAACATAATGCTGAACCCCCAAGTTGAAATCCTTTGGTCACATCCTCTCCCTCTGCCAAAATATCAGAAAATTCATTGTGATATAATCTTTTCAGAAATCCAAGATGTTAGTCTGGCATGGCAGAATGAGGGAGAAGTAGGAAGATGCAGTGATGATACAGGACTTTGTAAGGCAGGCTCAAGTGTGGTCAGAGGTAAGCCTTTGATCATCATGTTGGCTTCATTCCCACTTACAAGGGTGTAGAATGTCCCTTTTTCTTATTGGTTTAACTCTAGCAGGTGTTTTCTAGAACATGTTTTCTGCCATATAGGAACTGGAATGAGGCTTACTTAAGTTTTCCTCATAATCTGGATAACCCACAGCAAAAGCATGTCAACATTTTTCATGCAGCTTGATAGGGTCGTGGCCTGTGTTGTTGAGTGTCTAACAGTAGCACTATGCCAAACCCCAGGCTCAAAATCTATTGAAGAGAAACAACAAGCAATCTTGCCTAGCTGTGTCACTTGTCTTTATGATTTGATTTTAATCTTATCTCTAATATCATCTTTTTCAGCTTTTCAGGATATCAGTCTGGCTGGACAAAATGGAGGGGACATAGACAGTTGCAGTGGGGGAAATGGGGTTGACAAAGGACTCTGTGAGGCAGGCTCAGGTGTGGTTGAAGGCAAGTCTTGAATCAGCCATACTGAAAACTGGGGCATCATGGGTAGTAGGCCCTCTGTTTGGACTGTTTCAGGTCTCTCCCTGCTATATCCCACTATGTTTGTTGTTAGTATCTGGTGACTACCTTTGATATAGGCAAATGTCCACAGTTTGTAGACAGCACCTTAGTCAGCCGACAGTTGTCATGTGTTTAAATGCATGCATTGTTCTTGCAGAAAATCTGTCATATAGAATTTTTTCTATTGTTAATTTTTTCACCTCTTGTTTTGATATTCCTAGTTTGATTACATTCTGTATTATCATTATGAGTAGTAGTGGATTGGGTGTTCCCAGTTAGAATGAGCAATTTACCCTCTTGTACTTTCTGTTTGCAGGAGCAGTATTCCAGGTCCTCTGTTTGTATTTGGCATGTTTAATTAAAATTGATTTGTAAAAGTGTCTTAATTGTCCCCATTTGGTGTATAATTTTACTCTGCTTCGATTTTACTTTTATCTCTAATATCATCTTTTCAGCTTTCCAAGATATTAGTCAAGCTAAGAAAAATGGAGGGGACGTAGACAGGTGCAGTGAGGGAAATGGGGTTGACAAAGGACCCTGTGAGGCTGGCTCAGGTGTGGTTGAAGGTAAGTCTTGAATCAGCCATACTGAAAACTGGGGCATCGTGTGTAGTAGACCGTCAGATTGAACTGTTTGAAGTCTCTCCCTTGACTCTCACCTGCAGAGGTGCTATATTCCACTATGTCTGTCCTTTGATATAGGCAAACATCCACAGTTTGTAGACAGCACCTTAGTACAGTTGTCAATTGTTTAAATGCATGCATTGTTCTTGCAGAAATTCTGCCATATGTAATTTTATTGTATTGTTAATTTTTTCACCTGTTGTTTTGATTTTCCTAGTTTATTAAGCCTTTTCTTCACTATACATTCTGTATTAACATCATTAGCAGTAGTTAATTGGGTGTTCCCAGTTAGAATGAGGATTACTCTCTTTTACTTTCTGTTTGTAGGAGCAGTATGCCAGCTTCTCTGTTTGTATTTGGAGTCGTTAATTAAAATTGATTTGTAAAAGTGTCTTAATTAACCCCATTTGGTGTAGTTTTACTCTTTTAGGAATACTGTTTTTGGCCATTGCATTTGGTTAGTTATTAGTAGTAATATTTTGTAGTAGTCCCCAGTTGTTATAACCCTTTGTGTACTGTCAATTTGTGTGAGCTATGTACATTGTCCCCTGTTGGCATGAGGTATGTTTATTTTATGTGTTAAGTAGTTTGTTCCTGTTTGATGTGCTGGTGGCACTCACAGTTATTGCCCCCTGCCCTTAGTGGTTACATTCCTTGAATATCATTTGAAGATACATTTTAATTATGTCAGCTGTTCATATGTGACGACTGTCTGTCAGTGTTTAATTGTTTTCATATGGCTAGTAATTACATTGCTGAACTTAAAGTGCTGTGGCACTGAATATGATGTCAAAGGAGATTTTTTCTGCCATGCGGGATGTGGGATGAAGCCTTAAGCCTATAACTTCTCATCTGTATAACTCAAAGCAAAACCTTGTATTTTTTCCATGCAGCATGATTTGGTAGGTGCCTGTGTGGTTGAGTGTCTAAGAGTAGTACTTTGCCAAACCCCAGGCTCAAAATTGTTTGACCAGAAACCACGAGCAAACTTGCTTGTGTCACTTCCTGTGTTAATTAAAACTTTATGGCTTTGATTTTACTCTTAACTCTAATATCGTCTTTTCATTTCAGCTTTCCAAGATGTTAGTCTGGCTAAAAAAAATGGAGGAGAAGTAGACAGATTCCACAGTGAGGGAAATGGGGATGAGAAAGGACTCTGTGAGGCTGGCTCAGGTGTGGTTGAAGGTAAGTCTTGAATCAGCCATACTGAAAACTGGGGCATCATGTGTAGTAGGACCTCAGTTTGAACTGTTTCAGGTCCCTCCCCCTGACTCTCAGCTGCAGAGGTGCTATATTCCACTATGTCTGTTGTTAGTATCTGGTGACTACCTTTGATATAGGCAAATGTCCACAGTTTGTAGACAGCACCTTAGTCAGCACAGTTGTCAATTGTTTAAATGCATGCATTGTTCTTGCAGAAACTCCGCCATATACAATTTTATTTATTGTTAACTTTTTCACCTATTGTTTTGATATTCCTAGTTTATTAAGCCTTTTCTTCACTATACATTCTGTATTAATGTTACTAGTAGTAATGGATTGGGTGTTCCCAGTTAGAATGAGCATTACCCTCTTATACTTTCTGTCTGTAGGAGCAGTATGCCAGGTCCTCTGTGTGTATTTGGCATGTTTAATTAAAATTGATTTGTAAAAGTGTCTATATTGTCCCCATTTGGTGTAGTTTTACTCTTTTTGGTATATACTGTTTTGGGCCGTTGCATTTGGTTATAGTTTTTAGTAGTAATATTTTGTAGTAGTCCCCAGATGTTATGAGCATAACCCTTTGTGTACTGTAAATTTGTGTGAGCTATGTACATTGTCCCCTGTTGGCATGAGGTATGTTTATTTAATATGTTAAGTAGTTTGTTCCTGTTTGATGTGCTGGTGGCACTCACAGTAATTGCCCCCTGCCCTTAGTGGTTACATTCCTTGAATATCATTTGAAGATACGTTATAATTATGATGTCAGCTGTTCATATGTGATGACTGTCTGTCAGTGTTGAATTAATTGTTTTTATATGGCTAGTAATAACATTGCTGAACTTAAAGTGCTGTGGCACTGAATATGATATCCTAGGAGATTTTTTCTGCCATGCAGGATGTGGGATGAAGCCTTAAGCCTATACATTATCATCTGTATAACTCGAAGCCAAACCTTGTATTTTTTTCCATGCAGCATGATTTGGTAGGTGCCTGTGTTGTTGAGTGTCTAAGAGTAGTACTTTGCCAAACCCCAGGCTCAAAATTGTTTGACCAGAAACCACAAGCAAACTTGCTTGTGTCACTCTCTGTGCCAATTAAAACTTTATGCTTTGATTTTACTCTTAACTCTAATATCTTCTTTTCATTTCAGCTTCCCAAGATGTTAGTCTGGCTAAGAAAAATGGAGGAGAAGTAGACAGATTCCACAGTGAGGGAAATGGTGATGAGAAAGGACTCTGTGAGGCTGGCTCAGGTGTGGTTGAAGGTAAGTCTTGAATCAGCCATACCGTAAACTGGGGCATCATGTGTAGTAGGACCTCAGTTTGAACTGTTTCAGGTCCCTTCCTTGTATTTCACTTGCAGAGGTGCTATATTCCACTATGTCTGATATTAGTATCTGGTGGCTACTGTTCATATAGGTTAATGTCCACAGTTTGTAGACAGCACCTTAGTTACCACAGTTGTCAATTTGCCATATGTTTAAACATGCAGAAACTCTGTCATGTTCAATTTTATTTTATTGTTAATTTTTTCACCTGTTGTTTTGATATTCCTAGTTATTTGAGACTTTCTTTTTCTCTATGCATTCTGTAATTGTCATAATTAGTAGAAGTGGATTGGTGTCCCCTATTAGCATTAGCATTATCTTCTTGTACTTTTTGTTTGTAGGAGCAATATGCCAGGTCCTATGTTTGTATTTTGTGTGTTAAAATTGATTTGCAAAGTGTCTTTATTGTCACCATTTGGTGTAATTTTACTCAATTGGGTGTATACTGTTCTAGGCCATCGCATTTGGTAAGTTATTAATAGTAATAATATGTAGTAGTCCCCAGTTGTTATGAGCATAACCCTTTGTGTACTGACAGTTTGTGTGAGCTATGTACATTGTCCCCTGTTGGCATGAGGTATGTTTATTTTATGTGTTAAGTAGTTTGTTCCTGTTTGATGTGCTGGTGGCACTCACAGTTATTGCCCCCTGCCCTTAGTGGTTACATTCCTTGAATATCATTTGAAGATACGTTATAATTATGATGTCAGCTGTTCATATGTGATGACTGTCTGTCAGTGTTGAATTAATTGTTTTCATATGGCTAGTAATTACATTGCTGAACTGTGCTGTGGTAGTGAATACGATATATCCTAGGAGATTTTTTCTGCCATGGGGGATGTGGGATGAAGCCCTAGGCCAATTCCTTATCATTTGGATTACCGAGAGCAAAACCTTGTCATTATTTCCATGCAGCATGATTTGGTAGGTGCTTGTGTTGTTGAGTGTCTAAGGGTAGTACTAAGCCATATACCATGCAGGTTCAAAATCTTTTGACCAGAAACCACAAGCACCAGGAAACTTGCTTGTGCCACTTCCTGTGCCAATTAAAACTTTATTCTTTGATTTCACACTTATGTCAAATATCATCTTTTCAGCTTTCCAAGATGTCAGTCTGGCTGAGCAAAATGGAGGGGACATAGACAGATGCAATGAGGAAAGTTTGGTTGACAGAGGACAATGTGAGGCTGGCTCAGGCGTAGTTGCAGGTAAGTCTTGAATCAGCCATACCGTAAACTGGGGCATTGTGTGTAGTTAGCCCTCTGTTTGAACTGTTTCAGGTCTCTTCCTTGTATTTCACCTGCAGAAGTACTATATTCCACTATTTCTGTTGTTGGTATCTGGTGACTACCTTTGATATAGGCAAATGTCCACAGTTTGTAGACAGCACCTTAGTCAGCACAGTTGTCAATTTGCCATATGTTTAAACATGCAGAAACTCTGTCATGTTCAATTTTATTGTTAATTTTTTCACCTGTTGTTTTGATATTCCTAGTTATTTGAGACTTTCCCTTTCACTATGCATTCTGTTATTATCATAATTAGTAGAAGTAGATTGGTGTCCCCTATTAGCATGAGCATTATCCTCTTGTACTTTTTGTTTGTATAGGAGCAATATGCCAGGTCCTCTGTTTGTATTTTGTGTGTTAAAATTGATTTGCAAAGTGTCTAATTTATTGTCACCATTTGGTGTAATTTTACTCAATTGGGTGTATACTGTTCTAGGCCATTGCATTTGGTAAGTTATTAATAGTAATAATATGTAGTAGTACCTAGTTGGGTGTCCCCAGTTAGAATAAGGATTACCCTCTTGTACTTTCTGTTTGTAGGAGCAATATGCCAGGTCCCCTGTTTGTGTTTGGTGTGTTTAATTAAAATTGATTTGTAAGTTTCTTAATTTTCCCAATTTGGTGTAATTTTAAACTCAGTTAGCTATATACTGTTCTGGGCCATTCCATTTGGTTAGTTATTATTAGTAATATTGTGTAGTAGTCCCCAGTTGTTATGAACATAATCCTTTGTGTACTGTGTTTGTGTGAGCTATGTACATTGTCCCCAGTAAGCGTGAGGTATGTTTATTTTATGTGTTAAGTAGTTTGTTCCCATGTGGTGTGCTGGTGGCACTCACAGTTGCCCCCTGCCCTGAGTGGTTACATTCCTTGAATATCATTTGAAGATACGTTATAATTATGATGTCAGCTGTTCATATGTGATGACTGGCTGTCAGTGCTGAATTGTGTTCATATGTGTAAAAATTACATTGCTGAACTAGTGTGCTATGGTAGTGAATATTATATATCCAAGGAGATTTTTTCTGTCATGCGGGAACTGGGTTGAAGCTTTCATTACGTGATATCGCCCTTACTCAAATCGCCTTTCATTGTACAGTGCAAAACCTGACCTTCTGGGGAAAAGTCGCGATTTTACTCGATGTTCCCACCTACAGATTATAGTGTTTTAGACTATAATCTGTTGGTGTGAACATCATGTAAAATCCCTACTTTTCCCCCAGAAGGTCGGGTTTGCACTGTCCAGTGGTGGGCAATTTGAGTAAGGTGATATCACGTAATGTTAAGCGTATTCCTTATCGTTTGGATTGCCCAGAGAAAACCTTGTCAATATTACCATGCAGCATGATTTGGTAGGTGCCTGTGTTGTTGATCGTCTAAGAGTAGTACTATGCCAAACCCCTACAGGCTCAAAATCTTTTGATCAGAAAGCACCAGGAAACTTACTTGTGTCTTTTCCTGTGCCAATTAAAACTTTCTGCTTTGATTTTACTTTTATCTCTAATATCGTCTTTTCAGCTTTCCAAGATGTCATTCTGGCTGGGCAAAATGGAGGGGCCTTAGACAGATGCAACGAGGAAAATGAGGATGACAGAGGACTCTGTGAGACAAGCTCAGTTGTGGTTGAAGGTAAGTCTTGAATCAGCCATACTGAAAACTGGGGCATTGTGTGTGGTAGGCTCTCAGTTTGAATGCTTCAGGTTTCTCCCTTGTATCTCACCTGTAGAGGTGCTATATTCCACTATGTCTGTTGTTGGTATCTGATGACTTCCTTTGATATAGGCAAATGTCCACAGTTTGCAGACAGCACCTTAGTCAGCACAGTTGGCATGTGTTTAAATGCATGTATTGTTCCTGCAGAAACTCTGTCATGTTTGATTTTATTTTATTGTTAATATTTTCACCTGTTGTTTTGATATTCCTAGTTTATTTAGCCTTTCCATCCCTATACATTCTGTATTATCATTATTAGTAGTCATGGATGGGATGTCCCCAGTTAGTACGAGCCTTACCCTCTTGTACTTTCTGTTTGTAGGAGCAATATGCCAGGTCCCCTGTTTGTGTTTGGTGTGTTTAATTAAAAGTGATTTGTAAAAGTGTCTTAATTGTCCCCATTTGGTGTAGTTTTACTCAATAAGGTATATACTGTTCTATGCCATTGCATAGACAGATGCAATGAGGGAATCAGGGTTGACAAGAGACTCTGTGAGGCTGTCACCGGTGTGTTTGAAGGTAATTCTTGAATCAGGCATACTGAAAACTGGGGCATTGTGTGTAGTAGGCCCTCCGTTTGAACTGTTTTAGGTTTCTCCCTTGTATCTCACCGGACTCCCTTGACTCTCACCTGCAAAAGTGCTATTTTTCACTATGTCTGTTGTTGGTACCAGGTGACTTCCTTTCATATAGGCAAATGTCCACCAGCACCTTAGTCAGCACAGTTGTCCTGTGTTTAAACATGTATGTGTTCTTCTTGCAGGAGCTCTGTCATATTCAGTTTTATTTTATTGTTAATATTTTTACCTGTTGTTTTGATATGCCTAGTTGATTTGAGCGTTTATTTCTCTCTATTCATTCTGTGTGTGTAAGCTACATGCTGTGTCCTTTTTTAACTGAATAATCCACCCATATAGCTTACCATTATTTTCAGCTTAATGAGCTATACCTGTGTTGTTGAGTGTCTCCATCATGAGTCATATGCCAAAACCTAGGCTCATAACTTTTTGACCGGAAGCCGCAGGCACGTTTGCCTGTGCCACTTCCTGTGCCAAAATTTTCTTGCCATGATTTTTCTTTAATCTCTGTTTTCATCTTTTCAGATTTGCAAGATATCAGTCTGGCTGGGCAGAGTGGACTGGAGGTAAGAAGATGCAGAGATGATGGCTGTAGTGATGACAAAGAACATTGTGAGGAAGGCTCAATTAGTGTGGATGAAGGTAAGTCTTTAAATTGTTAGCCGCTGAAAACTGTAGTAATGTTTCCATTAGTGTATGGAATCCCTCCCCCTCTCCCCTTCCCATTGGTATTTAGTTACTGATTTAATTGCAATTGATTATCACAGTGAAAATTGTACACCACGGTATCTGCAGTTAGTATGTGGTGAGTACAGTTAGTAGTGGTGGTCTATTATGGAAGGTTCACAGAAGTAGTAGGTAGATGCCTGTTAATATATCTCCAGTTGATATATTTAGTCATTATTTTTTGTAATACTGCTTTTCCCTGTTGTTAAATTCTTCATCTGCTCTGTTTGCACTGGATGTCCACAGTTGGTATATGGCTTACTCTTTGTACTGTCTTTTAACTGGGATGTGCCTACAGTGTCACATGTGGTAGCTCTTCATCGTGTGTGATAGTGAGTTGTTCCTATGTGGTATACAGGAACTCATTTGATTCAGGTCATCCTTTAAATTGCACTCCAGTCAGTCATAAAGTTCACTTATTTCATTTCTAAATAACTCGTCAAAATCAGAGTGTCCTATGTTACCATATGTTTGTGGTGTCTCTCATGTATATGATGGAAACAGTGGATTGTCCCTAATTGGTACATTGTTGCTCAGTTGTATTGGATCAATGATGATTTGTCTCAGGTGGTCAGTAGAAGTACTTGACTTCTTTTCAACAAGCCATGGAGTATATGAGATTATTTTTTTCCTCAGATTAGTCTTGAAATGGGACTTGTACTCTCTGCATGTAGCCCTAGCCAAAGTTAGTATCCTCTGCTGGCATGTGGTGTGTCTAATTTATTTGTTTTGGTTCATTTACTGACTGTGCTTAGAGTAGTCATGAAATAATGAAATGGGACATCATTCAGTCTCTGAATAGTCCTGAGACAAAGTGGCCTTTTCTACTGGCTGAACTGTGACTTTTTCTACTGGGTAAGACTAGTGGTGTTCCTGATGATTAGAAGGGAGCCCTGTCCTGTGCACTATTAGTAGACCACTGCCTCCAGTATTTTCACTTAATTTTAAGGCAAGTGTTATTTCATATTTTCAGTACTCAAAAAGTAATCGTGTTTTTCTTCTCAGCAATCCAAGATGTGTATCTGACAGAGCAAAGCATCAATGACAATGTGGAAGAGGTAGCAGACAGTGAAGTGGATGGGAGTGAAGAATATATATCATCAGCTTCATCAGATGAAGAAAGTGAATACCTACCTTCAGATGAAGAACGTATACCCCCCTCAGATAACTCTACTGATTCATATCCTACATATCCATATCTTCTCATGCCACATAGCACTGGTGAAGAGTCTGTGGATCTGCATGAAGGTGATCCTGGTAAAAAGAATCATGAGAAAGTCCATCATGGATCAGTCATTTCAAAAGACCATCCTGGACCATCCACGTCAACTGCCAAAGCCACTGGAAACTGGGATAAAATTAGGCCTATTCAGGCTGCTGACCCCCATGAAGGTGGACCTAAAAAAGAGAATCCTGAGGGAGATGGGCATGAGTCAGACACTCCTGGAGAAGGTCAACCTGACCAAGCCATGATAACTGTCAAAACAACAAGCAATTCAGATGGAAGAAGTTATGACAAGAAGCAGATATGCTTCTACTGTCAAAGGCCCCAAGCTAAGCTACCACGTCATCTCCAAACTAAACATTTTGATGAATCTGCAGTTATCAACTGGATGGCAGAGAAAGATTTAAAGTTAAAAAATGCTAAACTGACAAAACTACGAAATCTTGGGAATCATTTGAAGAACTGTGAAGTTTTAGAAGAAGGCAGAGGGGAAATAATTGTCAGGTACCGGCCTACTGTTGATGTTGACCCAAAAGACTATGTCCCGTGTCCAACCTGTTATGGTTATTTTGCCAAGAAATTCCTCTGGAAACACTCTTGTCCGTTAGAAGCTGTAACGTCTGCTGAGAAGAAAAGAGGGCAAAGAGTGAGGAATGGTACCATGCTTTTGCCCAGTGGGCATTCAGATTTAGACCCACTTTTGAGTCAACTGGCAAATGACAACATATCCAGAGTGATCAAAAGTGATGAGCTCATACTCAAGTTAGCCAGGAAGGAGAGTGCAAAACTTGGCCATGATGCAGAGTCACACAACTACACCCGCACAAAGCTACGTGAAGTGGGTAGACTTTTAGTTGAAGTTCGTGTTGTAATTGGAGATCCTAATGCAACTTTGACCTCTGTGATCCATCCTGCTAAATACACCAGTGTTGTTGCTGCATTAAAAAATGTAGCTGGCTTTGATACCAGCACACACAAGTACAGAGTACCGAGTCTTGCTCTGAAAATAGGGCACACCATAAAAAAGTGTGCCACTATTTTGAAAGCTGAAGGATTGATCTCAGGAAATGACACTGTTGTCTGCCAAGCAGCAAAATTTCTGGAACTGTGCGACTTGAAATGGACAGAAGACATAGCTATTCATGCCCATCGTACACTCACAGATGAGAAAAGGAACAAAGCAAAACGACTCCCTTTGGCAGAAGACATTATCCGTCTTACAACTCACCTAAAGGAGACTGCACAATTGCAGAAAAAGACTCTGCAGCAAGAAACAGGCAACATCCCTACAGTCTGGAGGACCCTTAATGAAGTTACATTAACTCAGGTTATGCTCTTCAATCGGCGGAGACAGGGGGAAATATCCAAAATGTCTGTTGATGACTACAAAAGCAGGTGTTGTCCTGAAGCTGAAGACCACATATCCGATGTGCTGAGCGACTTTGAGAAAGAGCTTTGTCAGAAGTTTAAAAGGGTAGAAATTGTTGGGAAAAAAGGGCGCACGGTGCCCGTTCTTCTGACTGAGGAGATGGAGGAGTCAATGTCTGTGCTCCTCAGTAAGAGAGAAGCTGCTGGTGTAATGGCTGATAACAAGTTTATGTTCCCTTGTGCAACAGGTGATAGTCACATCAGAGCTGCTGACTGCATCAGGAAGTACTCTGTGCTGTGTGGGGCAAAAAATCCAGACCATTTGCGGTCCACAAGCTTAAGAAAGCAGATAGCTACTGTCAGTCAAGTGCTAAATCTCAAAGACAATGAACTAGACATTCTTGCTAAGTTCCTTGGACATGACGTCAGAGTTCACCGGGAGTTCTACCGACTTCCAGATTCCACTCTACAGGTGGCAAAAATATCAAAGTTACTTTTGTCACTCGAGGGCAACACAACTGGCAAGCTAGCAGGGAAATCATTGGATGAAATTGAAATTGAAAAAGATGAAGGTGAGAAATAGGTAGTTTCCCCAGTGAGGTGTGTGACCCAGCCTCTGCCTTTATCTGGGAGATGCTGGGTTCAGTCCCTAGCTAGGCTCCTTGTAAGAAAAAGAGCAGGGAAAACAATCTATTGCCTACAGCTTGAAAAAAGGCCATAGGGACTGCTAGTTATTAAAACCAGAAATTTAGATATTTAGGTATTAAAGACATTTTCCAGTGGCTTTTTACAAGGGCCCCATGTGAAAGAGAACAAAATTTCAGTTCATACCCTCTAAACCCCATAACAATACTCTTTTCCTAATTTGAGTTATCTAATATTAAAGACTACAGTAAACCCCGTTTATCCGAACACATCGGGACCGAAGGTTGTTCGGATAACAAAAAAATTCGGATAATCGAGGTTCCAAGTTTTTGCCTCAAGTACGGTACACTGGGTCCATAAGACAGTGTGTCAACCCATTTCCAAAATAATTCCGAAAAGGCTAAAAATTGCACACAAAATCCCCCAAAATATTTCGTTACTATTTTTTGTGACCGATGATATGACAAATAAATTTTTAGACTTCTAAAACAGAGAGATTTTATTCCTAAAATTCCAGCCTTCGTTCACCTGAATAACCAATGCTTTCTACACACTAAAAGAGTGTGTGGGCTGAAGAAAAGCTGTAACGATCTAGAGAGGTATCTAGAGTATAAATTCTGCATAAATTTTCAAAACTGTTAGAGACACATGTGTAGGAGACTCTCAAACAGCAGTTCGCAATGTTTTTGTAAGGTCTACTTTCGTTATTTTTAGGTATGAAGCTCACTACGTTACTAACTTTTCAGATTTAGTGAAACTAGGACTTGCGCTAGCCTAATGTATTTTTGTATTAGAGCATATTGAGCCTATACCGACTCATGGCTCCTAACAAGAATTTCAAAGCAAATATGTACGATATTTCTTCCAAATTTGACAAAGAGTTAACAGATTGTTTTTTATGTCCACATGTCGGCTGTTTTGGCCATCATGACATGTTTTCATGACTTTTAAAGTCCCAAGAAAATTTAGTGCATTTTTGCAAAAATTTACGTTGAATTTTGCCTTGTAAAGCACTGAAAACTTGGTGGATACTACCGTAATTGTGTTGACTATTATTGTTGTTAAATCTGACGGCTAGTTCGGATAAACGGGGTTTTGCCAAAAAATACCTCCAGTTCACATCAAGGTCACAGAATGTTATCTAAAGTGGGCACATTGCCTCAGATTTCTTTTGTTTTCCTTTATAATTGAATGTCCTGTTGTCCTTGAAATTTGATACTGTTGGAATGTTTGAATATCTTTCCATGTAGGTTTAGCATAAATCTACACCATATGTAAGACATAACAAACAAAGTTGCTAAATATTCCCAACAACAGTGTCAATATCATAAAAGAAATTCAATGCTTTGTTAAATTAATGTGCCGCGATGACATCACAGATTTCCCATAATGCACTTTACCTTGAGAAAAAATTGCATTTCTTTGAAAATTAGTGTCTTCCAAATGTTATAAGCTATTGAGATGCGGTTTTTACCTCCTAGAAGAGAAAATTTCTTCATTTTTTTGAAGTCATTGATTTTTGTCACTAGCAAATCCCTTTGAACCTTGTCTTAACCAACCCATCCAATGAACACAAATTGAACATGTGAGCTAGACATACAGAGGCTACATTGACAAATGTTTGAAGAAAAATGTACAATGTGAAAGATGCCACTGTTCTGCATACCCTACAAAGTGCTTAATTTTCCACTAGGAGGTGACAACAAAGAGGGGCATCCATCATGTAAAAGCTAGGTGTTCAGCGAAATTTTGTAAATTTTTGCTAGGGTACACTGTCTTCTGATAGTTTGAAGCCTGAATCCTGCAATTTGTTTGCTGTTGGACTCTTTAATTTCTCTCTCACAGTACACTGGCCACTTTGATGTTTTGGTATTCTGTGTTGAGAATACAATTGTCAAATTGCCTTGAGTATCTCATTCAACAGAAGCACACTTGATTGTTTTGGTTTCTTCTGTTGTTTTTTATCCAATGTAAAGATGTACCAGTTGTTAATGACTCTCCAGTTTTTGTGATTGTTCTTCCCAGATATCCCAGATGTCAACTTGTCCAGTGACAGTGAGGATGACAGCTGTAGCATTCAGATGGGAGATGAAGAAGAGAGTCCAAACCAGTCATGTACAAATTCACCAGCAAAGGAAAAGGGAGAAGCAGAGAGTCCCAACCAGTCAGGCTTGGTGAAGGAAAAGCCCAAAAATGGTAAAATTTATCATTTATTTCATATCTTTGTATTTACCTTATTAAGTGAGGAAGAGGTTTAACTGGTGAACAGGGTTGGCAAACAAGGATTTAAAATTGTGATTCTCTTTAGCATTGGTCAGTTTGCTCAAAATTAAGGTGAAGATGCTGAAAGCTTTGGAGTAACTGCAACAGTAGCCATCCAGTGGTAAGAGATTAGGAAACAAAGAGTTAAGAGTCTTTGTATTGAACCACACTTATAGCTCAGAGAATTGAAGAGTATAAACTCCCTAGTATTAATCATTATTTCGTGGAACTATAGTGAGAGAGGCAAGCTGTGGACAATCAGTGCTTATAGATTAGGATATCTAAGTCAGTGGTGGACCACAGGTTGCTTGGTGAAGAAGCTGGGAAAATGCAAACTCACATATCAGCTGTTATTTTTTAGGAACTGTAAACCCTCTGCTTGGACAGAGTCTGTCCAAGCAGTCTCTGAGACCACTTAAGCTAGCAAGAACAGGCTAGATGCCTTTCGCTCTGACAGTGTATACAGCTGGACAGTTGTTAAATGGAATATACAATGCTAAAAATGTGCTATTCAGTATAGATTATCTTCTCTATCCCTTACCTGCCTCACTTTGGGTCTGAAATTACACCCAACAGTCTGCAGTTAATGCCAGCTTGGGTCATACTACAGTTGATTGGATCCTGATCAGATCATTCTGAAGACTTAAAAAATGGAACCTTCTGCCATTTTGCTTGATGCTCAGCAGATCACTATGGGGGTAGGAGTGATCCATGGCTGAAGAAAAGGGTCGATGCTGCTGATCAAACTAAAGGTGTTTGAGCAGTAAATTCTAACAATCACTCAAACAGCATGTCTCATGAATGCTGAGCAGTTGAGGATTTTGACAGTCTTCCTTGTGTCTGAGATGACCAGAATACCAGCATAACAACTAAATTTTGATTAATTCTTTTTGAGAGGTAGTCCTCTGGACTATGTGTTTTGATTGCTCCAGAAAATTCATAAAGTGATTTTGACAATTTATCAAGTTTACTGAAGAGTAACAAAATGTTAGTGCAGTGCAATTAGACAAGAAATACAGGAAACACTGGTATGTCTCTTAAGGGAACAGCCTAGCAAGATCATAGGTCAAACTAATGTACACGCCATGGCAGTAAACTATTAAGGTGACTCAATCAAGATTCAGGTCACAAAATGCTTAGAGATTGCAATGGTGTAAATTCCAGTTGAATCCATTTAAAGTGGACTCAACTGAATTCCAGATAAATCCAGTTGAAATTAAGTTGTTTTTGTAAGTTCCAATACATAATCTGAAATTAAATGAAGAATTTTTTTAGGAAAAAATGTTCCTTGAATCGAATAATGAAAAGGTACATGAAATAGTATTCTTTTTTATGAATTTGAGGTTAATCTGTTTCTATTTCAGTAAGAAAATACAAGAGGCACCCATGGACAGAAGAGGAAATTGGAATTGTGATGAAGGCCTTCAGGAAGGAAATTGCCCTCAATCAACTTCCCGGGAAGGCTGCAATTTTGCAAGTCATTGGTGCACATGGATGTCTCAGTAGGCGCAAATGGACAAACATTAAGGATTTCATAAGGAATCATCTTAGAAAGGGTTTGAGAAAGTGATGTGTAAAAGCCAAGTCTGTACATCATCATTCCCACAAGTACTTGTAGTTTCTTGAAAGAGTTCTTTCAGTTAACTGCTTGAAAGTTAAAGTTTCAAGCACAAATGTACCTAGATAGGAAAGTCCAGCAAAGTACAGTGTGAAATCCATGAAGAACAAAAGGTAACATGTTTTTTTTTTTTTTGAAATAAGGTATCCTATATATGAAGTTCCCACTTCATAATGACCTAATGCAGATGACCAACTAAAACAGTTGACTTTGAAAACATCTTCCCAAAAGTCCTCTAGTAATGTTTTCAAACTGTGTTATACATAGCCAGCTAAAAAATACCTTTGTGTAAATTACGTTTATCATCGAGTTGTCTCAGTGATTTTGCAGAGTCATAAAAATGCCAAGTAGTACTTCAAAATGGGTCACCCTGTCCATAAATTGTTTTCTGTTGGATTGTGTAGGTTACAGAACAAGTCAAAATTGTCTTTGAACAGGTGTTAATGTAGTTTGAGTGTTATCACACTTAACCACATTGGTTAAAAATCAGTTGGTTATTTGTTGTCGTTATAGGAAGTAAAAAAGTGTTTATGGGTGGAAATAATTATGGATGAAAATAATTATTATTTCATATTGTTTAAGCATCAACATGGCATTGAGACTGGTGTTCAAAAGGTTTTTTTCAAAGGATTGCAAAAGTGCCTGCATTAAGGTGTACATTTGTTACAGATATTCATAACATTGAGGAAGGGCTGTGAAAGACTCCTTACAAATTAAGTGCAAAAGTAACTGTGTTTAGTTGTCCATATTTTACATGTATTCATCAAGTTATGTGGCATCAAAGAAAGTGCAGAAGTGTCTGTAATTAGGTGGAAATACATAAGGGGTATTCATCACATTGAAATATTTTGCTGGCAGAAGACTTTTTGCAAAGCAAGTGAAGAAGTGCCTGTATTTAGTTGTTCATACAGATATCCATCACATTGAGGCAGGCTGTCATTTTTTTAAGTGCAGTAGTGCCTATAATTAGGTGCACATATGGTAATAATCACATTGAGACTTTCAAAAGCTTTCTTACCATTTTTTATCAGATGAAGCACAGAAGTACCTGTAGCTATTGGCTTACATTGATGTTACTGGTTCACATTTAAGCAGGGCTGTCAAAAGCTCCTAATCAAAAGAAAGTGCAGAAGTGTCTGTATTAAGGTGTATATATGTTAGAGGTTTACATCAAAACAATGCCTCCAAACTTTTTTTTTTTGGTTTCAAAATGCAGAAATGTCTTATATTTGCTGTACATATGTTAAAGGTTTACAGTACGAGAGGGTTGTCAAAGCTTTTTACAGTATCACAGAAAGTGCAGAAGTGCAGGCCTGTATTAAGGTGTATTTTATGTTAGTGGTTTATATTAAAACAAGGCTTTGAAAGGTTTTTTCTTTTTCAAAGCAAGTGCAGAAATTTCTGTAATAAGTGAACACATGTTACAGGTTTACATTCAAACATGGTTTTCAAAAGCTTTTTATCACTGGAAGTGCAGGTGTGCCTGCATTTAGGTTTACATGTCTTACAGGCTATGTTAAAACAAGTGTGTCAGTTTACATCAAGCATTGGGAAGACAAGGGGAACAAAACAAGAATCATTTGCATCTTGTCACTCAAAGTTGTTCTGAGTGGTGGTTATCCATATATATGAAGGAGGAACAATAATTTTCAGCCAAATTCTCTGTTTACCAAGTTGTGATTCTTTGTTCTTCTTACAGTTACTGTTGGAATGTAATGTAGAAAACAGTTGCCAGATTTGCCTTGGGTATGAATGTTTGGGTTTGGCTACACTACATTTTGGATAAGTGTTGCATGTTATGCTGCTGTTGTTTTCATTTACATCACCAAAGGATTTACTATGTCCTTCAGTTTGAAAATGTTTCAATAAAAGTTTGATTTTAAAGACAAAGAAAGCTCACCTTCTCTTTTCCACTAGTGCCTAGAGAATACTGAGGAAAACATGTAACTGTTGCAATCCCATCCTAGCTGCTCCCAAAACTACCATGTCATCCCCCCTCTGACAGAAGTGAGTCTGTCCTTTGGTCTTTGAGCCATTATCTTAAAGGTGGAAGTAGTGGTAGTAGCCTGGTGGTCACTCAAAGAACCCCACTGCTTCCCTCAAAATATGGAAGGAACCGCAAAGCTGTCAACAACAGTAACACAGCTTTTGACCTGCCAGGTTGTATTGGGAATTGGTCCCGTTCTCTTTTGTGCATGGCCTCCATGTTACCACCTCACAACGCTGTCACAGATCAGGCACAGTAGGGTATCATGGCTCCACTGAATCTCACAACTTGTGAGTGCTGTGGTCCCCGAATGGAACAGATTGTGTCCCCAGTTTGTATGTATCCTGAGTCCCCATTTGGGGCATGATATGTGTATAATGGTCCCCAATTGGAACACACTGTGTCCCCATTTTGCATATACCAGGAGTCCCCATTTGGGTCAGTGTGTGTGTGTGTGTAGTGGTCCCCAATTGGAACACACTGTGTCCCCAGTTTGTATGTATCCTAAGTCCCCAATTGGGTCTAGTGTGTTTGCGTGTAGTGGTCCCCAGTTAGAACACACTGTGTCCCCAGTCTGTATGTATCCTGAGTCCCCAATTGGGTCCAGTGTGTTTGCGTGTAGTAGTCCCCAGTTAGAACACACTGTGTCCCCAGTCTGTATGTATCCTGAGTCCCCAATTGGGTCTTGTGTGTGTGTAGTGGTCCCCAATTGGAACACACAGTGTGTCCTCAATTGGTATGTATTGGGAAAGTTCTGTTTATCTTTGATAAGTTTCCTTTAAAGGGAGTTTTGAGGAACAACTGGGTATCTATGTTCAGAATAGATGAAACCACATTACTGAATATTTGATTCGAGCCTGTTGCATGATGTCCACAATTAGCATGTCTAGGACAGATGTCCCCATTTGGGACCCTATACATGTATGGGTGTACGTGGGTGTGTGTGGGTGTGCGTGGGTGTGTGTGGGTGTGGGTGTGGTATTGTGAAAAAGTAACGTATTCTCGATTATATGAGTTCGGGTATTATTTCCAAACACAACTAAAGTTGAGGAGTCAGGTACAGGCTACTTTCCCAAATTAATGCAATGCTGTAATTATGGTGGTTTATACACAAACAGGACCATGGACGTCCGTAGAAAGAAGTACCAGGGACAAAAGATAATTAGAAAGGTTATATCCGCATAACTTGTGGCCGTCGAAGTCTTTTACCTCGAGTGCCTACGGTGCGAAGTGGGAATCCCAAATTCCATTCAGTGACCACGCAAGTGGCTTTTTTCAACACATTGCGGGACTAACAGAAAATGTTCACCAGGACAGTGACTTAAGTATAACGAAGAAATAGTGATAAAAACCTAAACCCCTTCCTCCCATAATATCTTGAAGTCCCTCTTTTCCTTATTTGCTCCTTCCTCCTTTAAGTCCTTTTCCCCCGAAACTCTGCCTATCTCTGTCTTTCTTTCTCAGCTCTTCCTTCCCGACTTTAAAGCTTTAATATTCCTTCTCTTTCGTCCCTGGCTCATCCTTTATGTCCTCGCCTTGGCATAGTTAACTTTAACCCACCTCTCGTCCCTGTTCACGACTTCTCAGCGCTTCTCTAAGGTTTCTGTCCCTTCCCGTTCCGTCTTTTCCATCATTCCTCGCCCTACCTACCACAGCCCTTCCCTGACCGACATTTCCCTCCTTTAACTAACCCATTTCTTTCTTTCCTTCTTTCCCTCCATTCTTCAATAATTCTTCAAATAATTTTTATTCTTTTCTTTTCTTATTTTTGGCTCGTTTTCTGATGTCTTTCTCTTTTTTCCTCTCACTTCTTTTCTTTTCCCTTTCATCTCTTCTTCTTCTTTCTTCGTTTCTTTTCCGTTTTTTCTGTTGTCCCGGTTTTCCTTCGATTTTTTCTCGAGGAGGGGCATTGTGTTATCCCCTTTACCCTTCCTGTTACGCCACTGGGTCCTTGTTGGTACTGTGTTCTATCTATTTAAACTTCTTGTTACAATTGCTGGGAAAATGACGAATGTTATTGGGAGGAATATTCTTCGACAGGTCTAACTACTTGACCATGTCTTCAATCACGGATTCTCTTTTACAATGGGCCGAGTTACGAGGGTCGCATAATTATGTTAGATCATGGGGGTCAGGGGCGGCGCCAGGGTATTTCGATAGGGGGGCAAAGCGTGAGATGAGTGATCGCCGTCCTGGGGGAGGGGTCCAAGGGAAGGGGGTGTCTCCCCCTCCCCATTGGGAATTTTTTTGTTAATTTAAGGTTGCTTAGATGCAAAATGATGATGTCTGTGGTACATATTTTGAACTGATCATATATGACCGGAAAGGTTATAATTTAGTAATTTTCATTTTTGTTTTGGGAAAGATGCTTTTTTTCTGGGGAGGGATGTCCCCTCCCCTTTGAGAAATTTTTTATTAATTTAAGATTGCTTAGATGCAAAATGGGGATATCTTTGGTATATTTTTGAACTGATCATATATGGAAGAAAGTGTTCATAATTTATTGAATTTTAATTTTTGCTTGGGGGAAAGATGCTTTTCTGGGGAGGGGTCTAAGGGGAGGGGTGTCCCCTCCCCTTTGAGAAATTTTTATCAATTTAAGATTGCTTAGATGCAAAATGGTGATGTCTTTGGTATTTTTTGAGCTATCATATATGGCTGAAAAGTGTTAATAATTTTATTGAATTTTAAGTTTTGGTTTAGTGAAAGAGGAGAGTAGCCTTTGTTGTCTAAGAGAAGGGTATATAGTCAACAAACTTCCTGAAGCCAACCCCCTTTTATGTATGGGTATGTTTTCACTCAGAAATACGTACGTTGAGTCGACAGAAACACGAACTATTACGAATATTTTCGTTGCTTCATATATGCTTTATACAAGGTATCTAAAGGCTGGCAGACACCGGAATAGGGCCTCCTGGAAGCTCTGGACTAATTATATGGATCAAATATATGGCTACCCCAACCTCCTCCTTTCTTCTTCGCATCCCCTTCTTCTCTTCCGTTTTCTCCTTTTCTTTTTTCCTGTTCTTTCCCTCTCTCTTTCCCCCTGTTCTTGCAAATGATAGGAGGCGGTTGCCCCCTGCCTCATGTGGAACCGCCCTGTTTTTCATTGCTCTTTTTCTGATTGACTCAAGATTTCTTCATACAGTAAAGATTGTGTTGTTGTACGGCCATGCACCTACTATTTAAAATTCGTTTTCTATGGATTACTCAGTAGATACAAAACCAAAATAAACAACAAAAAGGCATAGGCGAAGGAAACTTTTCTAGACAGTGTCCTGAACCTTGATTCGGATCGCTGTCCTGGGGAGGGGTCTAAGGGGATGGGTTGTCCCGCTCTCCTTTGGAAAATTTTTTTTGGTATTTGAAGGTCCTCAGATGCAATTTGGTGCAACATTTTGGGCACATTTTGAGGAAAATTACTGTAATTTTTAAGAGTTCTTACTTAAGAGAGACATAAGTGTTTTTTGAACTTGGATATTGTGGGCAGAAGAATGCTTCTGCCCCCATATTTTTATTCCTACGCGTATGCATTAAGGGAGACATATTCTATCACTTTAAAGTTCAATTCATTTTATTAAATGTTTTTTATATATTTTTTATTGTCAAAATGTTCGTTAAGTCGTCCCCTCTTTGGCGTAGTGACGAATGTTGAAAAATTGAGTTTCGAGTAATAGCGGTTTGATTGTTTTACTGTTTTGAAAACATGATTTCGATCTTAAACTATTGTTGCTGTAACTCTTTCATTGCTTTAAAATAGAGAGAAAAATATTAAATTTTGTTGGCTAAACTAGTTTGCAAAATAATGAAAGCAGAATGTAGTCTATGATGGCATTAAAAGACGTTCGTCACTATGTACAATTTTCAAAACGCGATTTCAGTAAATTCAGTGTTTCACCCGTACGTTTTAGCACAGGGCATAGTGACGAATCTAAGATTCGTCACTACGCGGAATTGGAAAAACGCCCGGTAAACATGGAGATGAGCATTCGTCAAGAATATGATGAAATTACTGTAAATCCGTAAATTTGCAGAGAGTCACAAACAATTTTATATACCCCAAATATGTGGAAAATGTATTAAACTCATTTTCTT
This sequence comes from Holothuria leucospilota, assembly GCA_029531755.1. Lineage (NCBI taxonomy): Eukaryota > Metazoa > Echinodermata > Holothuroidea > Aspidochirotida > Holothuriidae > Holothuria > Holothuria leucospilota. The sequence goes on from JAIZAY010000454.1 coordinate 45,330, forward strand.
CAAGCAAGACGTGGTTTATAATTGAAAAAAACAACATTCGTCACTACGCCGAAATGATTTCTGTCATATCGGTACATCAGGTATACGTTTCAGCACGGGCCATAATGACGAAATTGAGATTCGTCACTACGCAGAATTGAAAAACGTCTGAAAACCATGGAAATGAGCATTCGTCAAAAAAAATAATGGGAATAACTTCGAATCCATACATTTTTAGAAAATCAGACCTAGATTAAACGATTCTACGCCCCGAAAATAGATATAAACTGTTTTCACCTCATTTTCGCTAAAAATGCACATTCGTCACTACGCCAGAAAGGGGACGAAGTGATTCACTCATGATACCCCCAATATATATGTTCACGTTCTAAATTTTAAATGGTCACATGCTGGGAATGGAGAGACAGTAAATGTTTGAGATTGCCAAACATTACATAATCCGGACAGGGGGGAATACCCATAGACGGAAGGTTCACTTGTTCTAAGGTTCACTAAAGACCGAAGACTCCCCCGTACGAAAATATATTCCGAGTTACGGGTAGGGTTGGGGGGTTTTTGGTTAGAACAGAGATTCATGGATCAGGCGTATCCCCTGATGGACAAAATTAGCTGTCTGTAGTTTTTTTGGTGTAACTTGCAATGATACGCACCTTTCTCCAAGAGAGGGAAAACTTTTTGCTCTGTGACACCATATGTGTAAGGTCACACAATAACTTGGCGTTAGGGTATACTACACTGTATTGTTTTACCTTTACTCTCGATCCTATGCCCTTTTTGTTAATGTATAATGGCCTTAGGTTTATGTAATACTTAACCTGCATTCACGTAAACAATGGAGAAAACAGAAAACGTTATCCGTGCGGGGATGCAAGTTTGCAGGTATTTTGTAAACCAACAATTTAACTAATATTGTGATAGGATGACATACTGTAACACCTCACCCCACCCCCCCCCCTACAAAATTATGTGTCTTAAAACGTTTTTTAGACGATTTTATTTTTTTGGGTTGAAAAAACCATAGGGGGGCAAAATGCCTG
>JAIZAY010000329.1:0-59104 GCA_029531755.1 Holothuria leucospilota
GGAAATCTGATCCCCTTTTGATCTGTAAAGGGGGGGATTCAGACCCGCTCAGGGGCGTCAAAACTTGTAGTGTAAACGCTCCCCGGAAATACAACGGTTGACCCAGAATCAACGGTATTCAACGTACATTATTTGGAGGTCACTTCTGCAAAATACTCATTATAGCTAGATGCTTTGGATCAGGTATCACGAGACCAGTGTAATGCAACCAGGATCAAGCCATACACGTAATTCGATATGCTGATAACAAAAGGGCGATCAGATCCGGATCAAGTGAAATGGCCCCCTATTCTACATATTGCAAGTACTGTATTGTGCAGGCTTAACACTATCTCTTGCACAGTTGGTGAAATACTACTAAGATTTACTCTATTACATCCCTAGGGGTGGTGAAATGATATCCAAAGAAAGGGAAATGGGAATTGTAAGTTGTAAACTGTTCAATTAACTTTTGTACTTTCAAAGTTCTTGAAGCACTGTATAGAGCTTTTTTCCCAAGAATAAAATTAATATGAAACATTCAATCTATCTGCAACTTTACGACATCTCCACTGGGTCATGGTCACTGCATTGCTCCTGAGTTTTTCAAAAAAAAAAAAACGCTGACGCTTAGCCTCAGACAGTAGTAGGTAGAAGACCGGCAATTTTGTGTAGAGTATTTAATGGCACTTGATTGATATTGATACTTTTGGAGAGTTTGAAGGTACTCCGACATTAGAATACTGATATAATTAACATGATTAGTCAAAGTTTCACATCCACACTATGCAAAAAACTAAAAAAATGGAATTTTTTGGACATTTGCTTGTAATGGTCAACATGTTCAATTGGCACTAGTGTGAAAAAGTGTCCTGGTCACTATTTTTGAAACCGAATTTGAATCCTTCATTATCACTCATTAAAAGTTTAGTTGTACTGTGTTATGGGATGGTCTTGTTTGAACCATTTGTCTTAGTAAGTGAAGAAAACTTCGCAGGTGTTGGGAAAATTTAGTGAAATTCACGACAACCAAAATGCCTCTTAATTAATAAGGGATATGAAGTCCTACGTCATTACATTCTGAACATACAAGGACACACAACTGCATAACCTCTTTGTAATATACCTCGATCGTGCCTTACCAGCAAAAGCAATTAAGATGAAGAGCACATAACTTTTAACAATGGGTTATTCACAGCACGGGTTCATCATCATATTTGGTCCCATCTCAGATCTTACGACCTGTTACCGGGATGTGGTGGGTGTGAAGGCTGATGGTGATAGGGCTGGATGTGTATCCCCTGGGGTATGTCGTCTACTTCAGTAATGGACAGTGTGTTGGTTTGTTCTCGTGAGTCTTTTCCTATTTCTTCCAACTCCTGAAGTAGAACGTCCTTGTGCTTCATTCCCTGCATGCAAAAATCACCGTTGGTCGTGAGGGGAACTTAATTTTGGTCATGGGTGCCTAAGCATTGACAAAATATGTAATCCTGATGACATTCATTTGCCCCAACAATTTGCTTGATTATGTTTTGTTAAAAATGCAGATTCTACAATAAAAACCCAAAATTTACTCAAATTTTCTACAATAAAACATCCAACTGTTCAAATTTTCCTTTTAATATAAACCCCAAATTTTCCATTTCTGACAGAAGCCCAATAATTTTTGGTGTAACCAAAGTGCATAGAGCTGCAAAATCAGGCAAACTTAACTGGTTTTGGTAGTCTGTAGAAACTTACTTTCCCCTATTTACTTACCATTTCCCTATTGCCAGCAATTCCTATAACAGGCAAAGCTTCTCTACACAGAGCTGCACCAGGCCCTGTCCTATCATGAAGACCTTTTATGCAGCTTGTGTCCCACTTCTGCACTTGCCAAAGGAGGAGAAACATAGGCTCTTAAACATCCTTCCCCAGCCAATTCCACCTTTGCCCGAGGCTTTGGTGATATTAGCCCCTATCACAAGGACAAATTCCCTGAACACCACCCCCTGGAACAAGACGCCTGGTTAAGTTTACAATAACAGCATACACCGCAGGTAGACAAACTGTATACTGTATGTTTCTCACAATCACCTTTTGTGACAAGAAATCGTAGTCGGACAATGTCCCTACAGTAAGGAAATGCCTCCAGTCAAGGGTGCAGCACATCAGTTTGAAAAAACCTAGTTCCTCTTCAAATTTATAGGGCTTGTTTCATTTATAGTAGGCCCACTTTTGCTGTAAAAAAACTGTAGTGCAGACATATATAGTAGTCCTGCAATATCTGAGCATATACAGTATACCTGTAACTGTAGGCACTGTGTAGGTCTGCAAAGGTATACAACAGCTACTTAACCAAATAAATTATGTGCACATGATGAGCATCACACGTGTACATAAAGCAGCACCACCACAAAGGTTAAAGGTCCATCGAACGTATAGGCGCTAACCGGGGGGGGGGGAATAATACATTGAATGTAAGTGCCATAGTCATACAAGGGCAATACATCCCGCCCACCCCCACGTCCCCCCCCCCACCGCCCTTCCCCCCCCCAACCTTCCCCCCACCCCCAACCAATCTTTTTTGTTACATACCTGTGCATTTTGCAGATGCTGTACAAACTGCATTGTTTTTTGTTGATGCACTAATACAGCACCAATTTTTTATGTGGCTTACTGTACATACATTGTAATTAAGCGCGAGTTGCCATACTATCCTTTACTCAGATATCAAAATTTTTTCTGGCTAGTTGCGGGCAGAAAATGAACACCACATAGTTTGTTGACCAGAGATTTGGCTACAGTACAGAAATAATGAAAATATGTAGGCTTAATAGCACCAATTTGATCAGCTTCAGAGTATACTGCTCTCAAGGCACTTGACAAGGAAGCCAAGTAAGTTCACTAGTCTAGTGCTATAGGTTTACAGTAAAAAAAAAAAAAATTGTAATAAAATACACTGTATTGTTGATAGTTTATAACTTCAAAACTGTATCTACTACAATAGTACACGTATTGGGGAAACAAGACAATCACTCCATGCATATAATCACAACCTTTTCAACAAATAACTGTACAATGATAGCATATCCTACAGTACACATGTCATCCTTTCTTCCTCCCACGTCACATACCTTTCACATACTCCACCCCCTCAATCTGCACACTAGACAAATGCCATACACAGACTCATACTGCAGTACAAATTACTTTACTGCTTACATGACGCACAACTGCATGCCTGACTGTATACTGTAATCGCATGGAATACCACAGCATGTGACTGTCTGGAAATCGACACCCTTACCGATGACACCTCTCAACATGCCCATCAATCTCAATGTGAATTCTTTTAATTACAAGGATTATAAGGTGTCACAAACTGCTTGGAATAAATATTATTTGGGGGAGGGGGGGGGGGTCCTAAAGATCACTCCAAGAGTTGGCATGGCGGCTGTGTCAACTCTCTGGTTTCACTAGTCCTGATGATATGCTCTAGTAACAGCTGCACAGTATAATTTTGTATATTAACATGCAGGCAGATGAGTTGCCATTGGTTCAATAGTACAAGGGAGGAGCTGCTTCTGTATGTTTACACTCATTTCAGGAATATGTCAACTAAAGCAGCGACCCTGTAGAAGATGGAATTGACTTACCACTGTACGCCTACATACAAGAAGGCTCCTTAAACACTGGTGATTTTAATAAAACATTTATAACAATTAAGATGCACAAAGCAATTGCTATGTCATACTGTAGGTTATTTCGAAAAGCAATTTGAAACATGAAAAACCAGAATGCAAAAATGCATTGAGGTTTCGATGATATATGTTCTATTCCAAATAATGCCAATAATGATGTCCCATATCTTTCAGTCACTGGTCAAAATTTCCCAAGAATTCCCAAGATCGTCATCTGGGGTCATCAGGGTCACCAAAGGACAAAAAGCAAAATATCCCAAGTATTCCCAAGGCCTAACGTTACAGTATAGCCTAGAGGCTATGCTAAATACTTGGCAATGCCCTAAGTAACATTAGCCTAGGTCTAGCCTAGGCCTAGCTATAAGTGTAAACCTAGCCTAGGCCTATGCACAGCTGGTCACAGAAATCTCTCTGTAAACTACTACAAACTTAGATGATGGGTAACAACATTTGACAGGCAATAACTGCTTTGATTAGCCCTAGCCTAGGCCATAGCTATTACAGTAACCTACCTCTATTATCAGCCAATACATACTGTACTACAATTAGGCTAGCCCGTACTGTGGCAGTTAGGCTATGACATAGTCAAAGGACTAGGACTTTGTCTAGGCCTAGGCCTAGCCCATAAACCTGGAACTCTGCATTAGATTTATGTACTGAGTCTATCTTTATTGGGTGTGTAGGCTAATGTTTGTTGTTGTATCTGTAACAACACTTAGGCCTAGGGCCTAGGCCCTAACTGTTAGGCCTAAAGTTAGGCCTACGTTTAAAACTTGATCTGCCGGGTAAATTTTTCACTAAAGTTACTCATCTACTCTGCTACCATGCTACTCTGCTACTACTCTGCTACCATGCTACTCTGAAGAGGAGCCATACTTATTACAACATACTGTGATATTCCTGCTGTAAGTTTGCTTATTCCATTTCATTGGTGCTGAATTTTTCCAATACAGTTACAGTCAAATCTAACATTAACGTTGGGCTACTCAGCCAGCTCAACAGACCTTGGCAGGCAGGCTATGTGTGATAGTCTGTCACTGCACTCAGAAACTAGCTTTTAACACAGTTTCTGATTGGTTGAAAGTGGATCTGTTTACAACTGATCAACCAATGATACGGTAGCTTATGGAATGTCATGGATCTGCTGCAAACTATCTTCTGATTGGTTTAACATCAACTTGTTGACAAAAATTTTAACCAATAACATAACAGCATAGATTACTCGGCTCAAATAAATACACTAAAGTACTGTACAGACAAGTGAAATACTGTAGTCTATTCTCAGTCTTTTGATATGTTGGCTAAAGAATACCAAAGTTCGTGAAAGGACCTATTTACTCATTCAAAATTCGGATTATCAAGGAAAAATCCGTATTCCCACATTTACAATGATTTTCCATACTGAATATGGAAAATCCGTGCTGGTTGGCAGCTCTGTCTCAGGGTTTGACCCCAGATGACCTTTGACCCCCACCAAAAATGATAGAGTTCTTCCTCTTACTATAAGGCATCTAAATACAAGGTATGAAATTAATCCAAGCTTCCTACCTCGAGATATCGTGTTAACAAGGTTTTCAGAGTTTGACCCCCGGTGACCCCAGATGACCTTTGACCTCCACTAAAAATGATAGGGTTCTTCCCCTCAATATGGGGCATCCATGTACTGCATTTGAGAACTGTCAGAGCTTCCTTCCTTGAGATATCGTGTTAACAAGGTTTTCAGAGTTTGACCCCCGGTGACCCCAGGTGACCTTTGACCTCCACCAAAAACGATATGGTTCTTCCTCTCAATATGGGGCATCCATGTACTACATTTGAGAACTGTCAGAGCTTCCTTTCTTGAGATATCATGTTAACAAGGTTTTCAGAGTTTGACCCCCAGTGACCCCAGATGACCTTTGACCACCACCAAAAATGATAGGGTTCTTCCTCTTACCATAACGCATCTACATACTACATATGAAATTCATCCAAGCTTCCTACCTCAAGATATTGTCTTAACAATGTTTTCAGGGTTTGACCCCTGGTGACCCCAGGTGACCTTAGACCTCCACCAAAAATAATAGGGTTCTTTCTCTCAATCTGGGGCATCTATTGTACTAAGTTTGAGAACTGTCAGAGCTTCCCTTCTTGAGATATCGTGTTAACTATGTTTTCAGTGTTTGACCCCCGGTGACCCCAGATGACCTTTGACCTCCACCAAAAATGATAGGGTTCTTCCTCTTACCATAACGCATCTACATACTTTAGTATGAAATTCATCCAAGCTTCCTACCTCAAGAAATTGTGTTAACAATGTTTTCAGGGTTTGAACCCCTGGTGACCCCAAGTGACCTTTGACCTCCACCAAAAACAATAGGGTTCTTCCTCTCAATATGGGGCATCCAATTGTACTAAGTTTGGGAACTGTCAGAGCTTCCCTTCTTGAGATATCGTGTTAACGAAGGTTTTCAGTGTTTGACCCCCCGGGACCCCAGATGACCTTTGACCTCCACCAAAAATGATAGGGTTCTTCCTCTTACCATAACGCATCTACATACTACATATGAAATTCATCCAAGCGTCCTACCTCAAGATATTGTGTTAACAATGTTTTCAGGGTTTGACCCCCCGTGACCCAGGTGAACCCTGGTGACCCCAGACGACCTTTGACCTCCACCAAAAATAAAAAGGTTCTTCCTCTCAATATGGGGCATCTATGTACTAAGTTTGAGAACTGTCAGAGCTTCCCTTCTTGAGATACCATGTTAACGAAGTTTTTAGGGTTTGACCCCCGGTGACCCCAGATGACCTTTGACCTCCACCAAAAATGATAGAGTTCTTCCTCTTACCGTAACGCATCTACATACAAAGTATGAAATTCATCCAAGCTTCCTATCTCGAGATATTGTGTTAACAAGGTTTTCAGGTTTTGACCCCCGGTGACCCCAGGTGACCTTTGACCCCCACCAAAAACAATAGGGTTCTTCCTCTCAATATGGGGCATCTATGTACCAAGTTTGAAAACTGTCAGAGTTTCCCTTCTTGAGATATCGTGTTAACGAGCAAAGTGTCACAAACACACACACACACGCATTGCACAATTGTATCATAGCCTGCTCGGCATATACCTGTACATACTGCAGGCTGTGGTTATGTCCAAGTCTCAAGCCTAAGTCTCCACACTGAAAATTGCTAAGATAGGCTACAGCCACTTTTGTTGTGCGTGTTGCATGGTATTGAGAAATTTTTCTGCAGGCCTAGCCAAAATGAAACAAAAATACATGCACAAGATGAGACAGTACTGTGCTAGCAACAGGTCTGTACCTTTAGACTCTCTACAAGCCATGCTGTCCGTACATACATGTATTAAGGAGAGTGAAGTACAGGTGATAAGGGCCCTACGTTTTCTGAATTTTAGTGTGCACATAAGTCAACACTCATACATACGTACTTCTGAAATGTAGAGTCCAGCGTATTCATCGGTTGTAACTTGACAAAATGTCAGATGGGCGCTATTGGTGGTAAATATCTTTAAAAGCAGAATTTGGTGAGGATTTGCTTAATGGAGAGATTATGAGTAAAAAACTAATGCTCCCACCTCATCAGGATACTTGGCATATGAAAGAGTAAATGGAACTTCTACAGTACTGTCTGAAACACACTTTGATGTGCTGATTTTGGTAAATATGTAAAGAGACAAATCACTGACACCGTCTGCCAAAGTGACATTTTAGTGGTGTAATGGCAACACATTCATAACAGCTTGGAGCTAGGTGGCTAAGTTAACACAACAAACCAACTTTTAATGGCAGAACTTCTAACAGTTGTCTGTTCATTGGTACTCAGTCTGCACCTCCTGCAGTCTGCACACTGTGGAGTCTTGCTTCCTGTACTACAATACAGGGATTCTGCCAGAAACTCAAAAAAAGTAGGGGGGGGGGGGCATTAATTACTGCGAAACCCCGAGTCCTTGGCCAAAGTTACAAGTGGGTTCAGGGGGGCAAAAGCTTGCTTTAAGGCCCCTTAAATTGCAATTTGAAAGGTTTTAAAGGCCATTTATTCATGTAATTTCAATCATTGCTGCAAAAATGTCCTAATCTCAAGTAAGAAACCAAGATATTGTCCTTTTTTATATTTTTATGCAAATGAAAAGGAGGGGATTTTACCCCCCTTCTGGAAAGGGGGGACACCCCCTTCCCACGCTTGAGGGAAACCCTTCAATACCTTACACCTGTACACTGTAACAACTGTTGAACTTCGTCTATTACACAACTTATGCAAATCGTGTCTTGCTTGGATAACCCTTGACTGAGGTCCCTCAATATGCCTTTTGTTCAAAAACATCTGTCCAATGATGCACCTTGACTGCAGATGTGACTAGACTGTAGTCAGCAGGGTGAGTCATTCATGACATCCATTTGACTAAGAAAGGACACCAGGAAAAATAATACAAAAGCCATCTCCATACTCACAGCTTGTACATTGTCTCCATCCATTGTTAACGTAACATGCTCCACAGCTTGAACTTGTGTCACCTAAACAAAATGACATCAAATCTCTGTCAAACCATTACAGTCACAACAGGGCAAAACTAGTTAATGCATACCAAATATTTCAGTGAATAATTTATCAGGTACAGAATAATACTAGTCTGATATGCAAGGTTGTTTAATATTCTTTTAGAGCCCTACCATTCTAATAATTGGCTTGGTGGGTTAACCAACTCTACTTCAGAGTATTTAAGCTCCTGGATGAGAATTCAGACTTAGTAACACAAGTTTCCTTGGAGATGCAACTCATGGGGAATTTTCAGGTGTCAAAAACGTGCACAAAAACCACATTTTTGTGCTAAAATGTTTTCATAAATTTGTCTTTTCCATAAGGTTTAATAGAATATAACCAGAAAGCCCAAAGGCTTAGTGATTCCTTGCCGAATGGGGATGCTTTGTTGCACTGAGGTTTATCCCTCAAATTTATCTTTCTTGACTACATCATTTTATGTTTTAACAATTTGACCTCTGCTGACCCCACATGACCTTTGAACCCCACCAAATATAACAAAAAAGAAAATCTGAAGTGTCTTGAAAGGGATTCAACTCCAGTGGATCTTGGATCTTGAAAATTCTTGCAAAATTTTGCTTTTTGACCTCTGGTGACCCTAGATGACGATCTTAGAATACTTAGGATATTTTCCTTTTTGACCTCTGCAGACCCCTGATGACTATCTTGGGAATTCTTGGAAATTTTACCTTTTTGACCTCTGATAACCCCAGGTAATAATCTTGGGAATTCTTGGGATATTTTGCTTTTTGACCCCTGGTGACCCTAATATAACAATCTTGGAAATCTTGGGAATTTTGCTTTTGCTTTTTTGGCCTCTGATAACTCCAGATGATGATCTTTGGGAATTCGGGAAATGTTGATTTTTGACCCCAGTGACGCCAGATGACGATCTTGGGAATACCTGGGAAATTTTGCTTTTTTTTGACCTCTGGTAACCCCATATGATCTTGGGAATTTTCGAAATTTTCCTTTTTGACCTCTGAAGACCCCATATGGCAATCTTGGGAATTCTTGGAAAATTTTGCTATTTGACCTCTGGTGACCTCAGATGACCTTTGACCTCCACCAAAAACAATAAGGTTCTTCCTTACATCATGCATCTATATACTAAATATGAAAAGTGTCATCCATTCCTATCTTGAGATATCGTGTTACAAGGTTTTCAGTTTTTGACCTCCGGTGACCCCAAATGACCTTTGACCTTCACCAAAAACAATAGGGTTCTTCCTCTCACCATAACAAATCTATGTACCAAGTATGAAAAGTGTCTATCATTCCTATCTTGAGATATCGTGTTAAAAGACAAGGTTTTCAGGGTTTGACCTCTGGTGACCCCAGATGACCTGTGATCTGCACCAAAAACAATAGGGTTCTTCCCCTCAACATGACAAATCTATATCAGCCATTCCTAACTTGAGATATCGTGTTAACAAGGTTTTCAGAGTTTGACCTCTGGTGACCCCAAATGACCTTTGACCTCCACCAAAAACAATAGGGTTCTCCCTCTCACCATGACAAATCTATACACCAACTATGAAAAGTGTCTGTCATTCCTATCTTGAAATATCGTGTTAACAAGGTTTTCAGTTTTTGACCCCGTGACCCCAGATGACCTTTGACCTCCACCAAAAACAATAGGGTTCTTCCTCTTACCATGACAAATCTATATACCAAGTATGAAAAGTGTCGGTCATCCTACCTTGAGATATCGTGTTAACAAGGTTTTCAGAGTTTGACCTCTGGTGACCCCAGATGACCTTTGACCTCCACCAAAAACAATAGGGTTCTTCCTCTCAACATAACAAATCTACATACAAGTATGAAAAGTGTCCATGCTTCCTTAAGTTGAGATATTATGTTAACAAGGTTTCAGATTTGACCCCCGGTGACCCCAGATGACCTCTGACCTCCACCAAAACAACAGGGTTCCTTCTCTCAACATGACAAATCAAAATGTATCCAAGCTTCCTACCTTGAGATATCGTGTTAACTACGTTTTCAGAGTTTGACCCCCGGTGACCCCAAATTACCTTAGACCTCCACCAAAAACAATAGGGTTCTTCCTCTTACCATGACAAATCTACATACCAAGTATGAAAAGTGTCCATTCCTATCTTGAGATATCGTGTTAACAAGGTTTAGGAGGTTTTCGCAGTTTGACCCCCGGTGACCCCAGATTACCTTTGACGTCCACCCAAAACAATAGCGTTCTTCCTCTTACCATAACAAATCTACATACTTAGTATGAAAATTATCCAGGCTTCCTTTCTTGTGATATCGTGTTTACGAGGTTTTCGCAGATTAACCTCTGGTGACCCCAGATGACCTTTGACCTCCACCAAAAACAATAGGGTTCTTCCTCTCAATATGGGGCATCTATGTACCAAGTTTGAGAACTGTCAGAGTTTCCCTTCTTGAGATATCGTGTTAACGAGCAGTGTCACAAACACACATACACACACACATACACACCAGTACATGTATAGGGTCCCAAATGGGGACATCTGTCCTAGACATGCTAATTGTGGACATCATGCAACAGGCTCGAATCAAATATTCAGTAATGTGGTTTCATCTATTCTGAACATAGATACCCAGTTGTTCCTCAAAACTCCCTTTAAAGGAAACTTATCAAAGATAAACAGAACTTTCCCAATACATACCAATTGAGGACACACTGTGTGTTCCAATTGGGGACCACTACACACACACAAGACCCAATTGGGGACTCAGGATACATACAGACTGGGGACACAGTGTGTTCTAACTGGGGACTACTACACGCAAACACACTGGACCCAATTGGGGACTCAGGATACATACAGACTGGGGACACAGTGTGTTCTAACTGGGGACCACTACACGCAAACACACTAGACCCAATTGGGGACTTAGGATACATACAAACTGGGGACACAGTGTGTTCCAATTGGGGACCACTACACACACACACACACTGACCCAAATGGGGACTCCTGGTATATGCAAAATGGGGACACAGTGTGTTCCAATTGGGGACCATTATACACATATCATGCCCCAAATGGGGACTCAGGATACATACAAACTGGGGACACAATCTGTTCCATTCGGGGACCACAGCACTCACAAGTTGTGAGATTCAGTGGAGCCATGATACCCTACTGTGCCTGATCTGTGACAGCGTTGTGAGGTGGTAACATGGAGGCCATGCACAAAAGAGAACGGGACCAATTCCCAATACAACCTGGCAGGTCAAAAGCTGTGTTACTGTTGTTGACAGCTTTGCGGTTCCTTCCATATTTTGAGGGAAGCAGTGGGGTTCTTTGAGTGACCACCAGGCTACTACCACTACTTCCACCTTTAAGATAATGGCTCAAAGACCAAAGGACAGACTCACTTCTGTCAGAGGGGGGATGACATGGTAGTTTTGGGAGCAGCTAGGATGGGATTGCAACAGTTACATGTTTTCCTCAGTATTCTCTAGGCACTAGTGGAAAAGAGAAGGTGAGCTTTCTTTGTCTTTAAAATCAAACTTTTATTGAAACATTTTCAAACTGAAGGACATAGTAAATCCTTTGGTGATGTAAATGAAAACAACAGCAGCATAACATGCAACACTTATCCAAAATGTAGTGTAGCCAAACCCAAACATTCATACCCAAGGCAAATCTGGCAACTGTTTTCTACATTACATTCCAACAGTAACTGTAAGAAGAACAAAGAATCACAACTTGGTAAACAGAGAATTTGGCTGAAAATTATTGTTCCTCCTTCATATATATGGATAACCACCACTCAGAACAACTTTGAGTGACAAGATGCAAATGATTCTTGTTTTGTTCCCCTTGTCTTCCCAATGCTTGATGTAAACTGACACACTTGTTTTAACATAGCCTGTAAGACATGTAAACCTAAATGCAGGCACACCTGCACTTCCAGTGATAAAAAGCTTTTGAAAACCATGTTTGAATGTAAACCTGTAACATGTGTTCACTTATTACAGAAATTTCTGCACTTGCTTTGAAAAAGAAAAAACCTTTCAAAGCCTTGTTTTAATATAAACCACTAACATAAAATACACCTTAATACAGGCCTGCACTTCTGCACTTTCTGTGATACTGTAAAAAGCTTTGACAACCCTCTCGTACTGTAAACCTTTAACATATGTACAGCAAATATAAGACATTTCTGCATTTTGAAACCCCCCCCAAAAAAGTTTGGAGGCATTGTTTTGATGTAAACCTCTAACATATATACACCTTAATACAGACACTTCTGCACTTTCTTTTGATTAGGAGCTTTTGACAGCCCTGCTTAAATGTGAACCAGTAACATCAATGTAAGCCAATAGCTACAGGTACTTCTGTGCTTCATCTGATAAAAAATGGTAAGAAAGCTTTTGAAAGTCTCAATGTGATTATTACCATATGTGCACCTAATTATAGGCACTACTGCACTTAAAAAAATGACAGCCTGCCTCAATGTGATGGATATCTGTATGAACAACTAAATACAGGCACTTCTTCACTTGCTTTGCAAAAAGTCTTCTGCCAGCAAAATATTTCAATGTGATGAATACCCCTTATGTATTTCCACCTAATTACAGACACTTCTGCACTTTCTTTGATGCCACATAACTTGATGAATACATGTAAAATATGGACAACTAAACACAGTTACTTTTGCACTTAATTTGTAAGGAGTCTTTCACAGCCCTTCCTCAATGTTATGAATATCTGTAACAAATGTACACCTTAATGCAGGCACTTTTGCAATCCTTTGAAAAAAACAACCTTTTGAACACCAGTCTCAATGCCATGTTGATGCTTAAACAATATGAAATAATAATTATTTTCATCCATAATTATTTCCACCCATAAACACTTTTTTACTTCCTATAACGACAACAAATAACCAACTGATTTTTAACCAATGTGGTTAAGTGTGATAACACTCAAACTACATTAACACCTGTTCAAAGACAATTTTGACTTGTTCTGTAACCTACACAATCCAACAGAAAACAATTTATGGACAGGGTGACCCATTTTGAAGTACTACTTGGCATTTTTATGACTCTGCAAAATCACTGAGACAACTCGATGATAAACGTAATTTACACAAAGGTATTTTTTAGCTGGCTATGTATAACACAGTTTGAAAACATTACTAGAGGACTTTTGGGAAGATGTTTTCAAAGTCAACTGTTTTAGTTGGTCATCTGCATTAGGTCATTATGAAGTGGGAACTTCATATATAGGATACCTTATTTCAAAAAAAAAACATGTTACCTTTTGTTCTTCATGGATTTCACACTGTACTTTGCTGGACTTTCCTATCTAGGTACATTTGTGCTTGAAACTTTAACTTTCAAGCAGTTAACTGAAAGAACTCTTTCAAGAAACTACAAGTACTTGTGGGAATGATGATGTACAGACTTGGCTTTTACACATCACTTTCTCAAACCCTTTCTAAGATGATTCCTTATGAAATCCTTAATGTTTGTCCATTTGCGCCTACTGAGACATCCATGTGCACCAATGACTTGCAAAATTGCAGCCTTCCCGGGAAGTTGATTGAGGGCAATTTCCTTCCTGAAGGCCTTCATCACAATTCCAATTTCCTCTTCTGTCCATGGGTGCCTCTTGTATTTTCTTACTGAAATAGAAACAGATTAACCTCAAATTCATAAAAAAGAATACTATTTCATGTACCTTTTCATTATTCGATTCAAGGAACATTTTTTCCTAAAAAAATTCTTCATTTAATTTCAGATTATGTATTGGAACTTACAAAAACAACTTAATTTCAACTGGATTTATCTGGAATTCAGTTGAGTCCACTTTAAATGGATTCAACTGGAATTTACACCATTGCAATCTCTAAGCATTTTGTGACCTGAATCTTGATTGAGTCACCTTAATAGTTTACTGCCATGGCGTGTACATTAGTTTGACCTATGATCTTGCTAGGCTGTTCCCTTAAGAGACATACCAGTGTTTCCTGTATTTCTTGTCTAATTGCACTGCACTAACATTTTGTTACTCTTCAGTAAACTTGATAAATTGTCAAAATCACTTTATGAATTTTCTGGAGCAATCAAAACACATAGTCCAGAGGACTACCTCTCAAAAAGAATTAATCAAAATTTAGTTGTTATGCTGGTATTCTGGTCATCTCAGACACAAGGAAGACTGTCAAAATCCTCAACTGCTCAGCATTCATGAGACATGCTGTTTGAGTGATTGTTAGAATTTACTGCTCAAACACCTTTAGTTTGATCAGCAGCATCGACCCTTTTCTTCAGCCATGGATCACTGGTTTGCGTCCCTACCCCCATAGTGATCTGCTGAGCATCAAGCAAAATGGCAGAAGGTTCCATTTTTTAAGTCTTCAGAATGATCTGATCAGGATCCAATCAACTGTAGTATGACCCAAGCTGGCATTAACTGCAGACTGTTGGGTGTAATTTCAGACCCAAAGTGAGGCAGGTAAGGGATAGAGAAGATAATCTATACTGAATAGCACATTTTTAGCATTGTATATTCCATTTAACAACTGTCCAGCTGTATACACTGTCAGAGCGAAAGGCATCTAGCCTGTTCTTGCTAGCTTAAGTGGTCTCAGAGACTGCTTGGACAGACTCTGTCCAAGCAGAGGGTTTACAGTTCCTAAAAAATAACAGCTGATATGTGAGTTTGCATTTTCCCAGCTTCTTCACCAAGCAACCTGTGGTCCACCACTGACTTAGATATCCTAATCTATAAGCACTGATTGTCCACAGCTTGCCTCTCTCACTATAGTTCCACGAAATAATGATTAATACTAGGGAGTTTATACTCTTCAATTCTCTGAGCTATAAGTGTGGTTCAATACAAAGACTCTTAACTCTTTGTTTCCTAATCTCTTACCACTGGATGGCTACTGTTGCAGTTACTCCAAAGCTTTCAGCATCTTCACCTTAATTTTGAGCAAACTGACCAATGCTAAAGAGAATCACAATTTTAAATCCTTGTTTGCCAACCCTGTTCACCAGTTAAACCTCTTCCTCACTTAATAAGGTAAATACAAAGATATGAAATAAATGATAAATTTTACCATTTTTGGGCTTTTCCTTCACCAAGCCTGACTGGTTGGGACTCTCTGCTTCTCCCTTTTCCTTTGCTGGTGAATTTGTACATGACTGGTTTGGACTCTCTTCTTCATCTCCCATCTGAATGCTACAGCTGTCATCCTCACTGTCACTGGACAAGTTGACATCTGGGATATCTGGGAAGAACAATCACAAAAACTGGAGAGTCATTAACAACTGGTACATCTTTACATTGGATAAAAAACAACAGAAGAAACCAAAACAATCAAGTGTGCTTCTGTTGAATGAGATACTCAAGGCAATTTGACAATTGTATTCTCAACACAGAATACCAAAACATCAAAGTGGCCAGTGTACTGTGAGAGAGAAATTAAAGAGTCCAACAGCAAACAAATTGCAGGATTCAGGCTTCAAACTATCAGAAGACAGTGTACCCTAGCAAAAATTTACAAAATTTCGCTGAACACCTAGCTTTTACATGATGGATGCCCCTCTTTGTTGTCACCTCCTAGTGGAAAATTAAGCACTTTGTAGGGTATGCAGAACAGTGGCATCTTTCACATTGTACATTTTTCTTCAAACATTTGTCAATGTAGCCTCTGTATGTCTAGCTCACATGTTCAATTTGTGTTCATTGGATGGGTTGGTTAAGACAAGGTTCAAAGGGATTTGCTAGTGACAAAAATCAATGACTTCAAAAAAATGAAGAAATTTTCTCTTCTAGGAGGTAAAAACCGCATCTCAATAGCTTATAACATTTGGAAGACACTAATTTTCAAAGAAATGCAATTTTTTCTCAAGGTAAAGTGCATTATGGGAAATCTGTGATGTCATCGCGGCACATTAATTTAACAAAGCATTGAATTTCTTTTATGATATTGACACTGTTGTTGGGAATATTTAGCAACTTTGTTTGTTATGTCTTACATATGGTGTAGATTTATGCTAAACCTACATGGAAAGATATTCAAACATTCCAACAGTATCAAATTTCAAGGACAACAGGACATTCAATTATAAAGGAAAACAAAAGAAATCTGAGGCAATGTGCCCACTTTAGATAACATTCTGTGACCTTGATGTGAACTGGAGGTATTTTTTGGCAAAACCCCGTTTATCCGAACTAGCCGTCAGATTTAACAACAATAATAGTCAACACAATTACGGTAGTATCCACCAAGTTTTCAGTGCTTTACAAGGCAAAATTCAACGTAAATTTTTGCAAAAATGCACTAAATTTTCTTGGGACTTTAAAAGTCATGAAAACATGTCATGATGGCCAAAACAGCCGACATGTGGACATAAAAAACAATCTGTTAACTCTTTGTCAAATTTGGAAGAAATATCGTACATATTTGCTTTGAAATTCTTGTTAGGAGCCATGAGTCGGTATAGGCTCAATATGCTCTAATACAAAAATACATTAGGCTAGCGCAAGTCCTAGTTTCACTAAATCTGAAAAGTTAGTAACGTAGTGAGCTTCATACCTAAAAATAACGAAAGTAGACCTTACAAAAACATTGCGAACTGCTGTTTGAGAGTCTCCTACACATGTGTCTCTAACAGTTTTGAAAATTTATGCAGAATTTATACTCTAGATACCTCTCTAGATCGTTACAGCTTTTCTTCAGCCCACACACTCTTTTAGTGTGTAGAAAGCATTGGTTATTCAGGTGAACGAAGGCTGGAATTTTAGGAATAAAATCTCTCTGTTTTAGAAGTCTAAAAATTTATTTGTCATATCATCGGTCACAAAAAATAGTAACGAAATATTTTGGGGGATTTTGTGTGCAATTTTTAGCCTTTTCGGAATTATTTTGGAAATGGGTTGACACACTGTCTTATGGACCCAGTGTACCGTACTTGAGGCAAAAACTTGGAACCTCGATTATCCGAATTTTTTTGTTATCCGAACAACCTTCGGTCCCGATGTGTTCGGATAAACGGGGTTTACTGTAGTCTTTAATATTAGATAACTCAAATTAGGAAAAGAGTATTGTTATGGGGTTTAGAGGGTATGAACTGAAATTTTGTTCTCTTTCACATGGGGCCCTTGTAAAAAGCCACTGGAAAATGTCTTTAATACCTAAATATCTAAATTTCTGGTTTTAATAACTAGCAGTCCCTATGGCCTTTTTTCAAGCTGTAGGCAATAGATTGTTTTCCCTGCTCTTTTTCTTACAAGGAGCCTAGCTAGGGACTGAACCCAGCATCTCCCAGATAAAGGCAGAGGCTGGGTCACACACCTCACTGGGGAAACTACCTATTTCTCACCTTCATCTTTTTCAATTTCAATTTCATCCAATGATTTCCCTGCTAGCTTGCCAGTTGTGTTGCCCTCGAGTGACAAAAGTAACTTTGATATTTTTGCCACCTGTAGAGTGGAATCTGGAAGTCGGTAGAACTCCCGGTGAACTCTGACGTCATGTCCAAGGAACTTAGCAAGAATGTCTAGTTCATTGTCTTTGAGATTTAGCACTTGACTGACAGTAGCTATCTGCTTTCTTAAGCTTGTGGACCGCAAATGGTCTGGATTTTTTGCCCCACACAGCACAGAGTACTTCCTGATGCAGTCAGCAGCTCTGATGTGACTATCACCTGTTGCACAAGGGAACATAAACTTGTTATCAGCCATTACACCAGCAGCTTCTCTCTTACTGAGGAGCACAGACATTGACTCCTCCATCTCCTCAGTCAGAAGAACGGGCACCGTGCGCCCTTTTTTCCCAACAATTTCTACCCTTTTAAACTTCTGACAAAGCTCTTTCTCAAAGTCGCTCAGCACATCGGATATGTGGTCTTCAGCTTCAGGACAACACCTGCTTTTGTAGTCATCAACAGACATTTTGGATATTTCCCCCTGTCTCCGCCGATTGAAGAGCATAACCTGAGTTAATGTAACTTCATTAAGGGTCCTCCAGACTGTAGGGATGTTGCCTGTTTCTTGCTGCAGAGTCTTTTTCTGCAATTGTGCAGTCTCCTTTAGGTGAGTTGTAAGACGGATAATGTCTTCTGCCAAAGGGAGTCGTTTTGCTTTGTTCCTTTTCTCATCTGTGAGTGTACGATGGGCATGAATAGCTATGTCTTCTGTCCATTTCAAGTCGCACAGTTCCAGAAATTTTGCTGCTTGGCAGACAACAGTGTCATTTCCTGAGATCAATCCTTCAGCTTTCAAAATAGTGGCACACTTTTTTATGGTGTGCCCTATTTTCAGAGCAAGACTCGGTACTCTGTACTTGTGTGTGCTGGTATCAAAGCCAGCTACATTTTTTAATGCAGCAACAACACTGGTGTATTTAGCAGGATGGATCACAGAGGTCAAAGTTGCATTAGGATCTCCAATTACAACACGAACTTCAACTAAAAGTCTACCCACTTCACGTAGCTTTGTGCGGGTGTAGTTGTGTGACTCTGCATCATGGCCAAGTTTTGCACTCTCCTTCCTGGCTAACTTGAGTATGAGCTCATCACTTTTGATCACTCTGGATATGTTGTCATTTGCCAGTTGACTCAAAAGTGGGTCTAAATCTGAATGCCCACTGGGCAAAAGCATGGTACCATTCCTCACTCTTTGCCCTCTTTTCTTCTCAGCAGACGTTACAGCTTCTAACGGACAAGAGTGTTTCCAGAGGAATTTCTTGGCAAAATAACCATAACAGGTTGGACACGGGACATAGTCTTTTGGGTCAACATCAACAGTAGGCCGGTACCTGACAATTATTTCCCCTCTGCCTTCTTCTAAAACTTCACAGTTCTTCAAATGATTCCCAAGATTTCGTAGTTTTGTCAGTTTAGCATTTTTTAACTTTAAATCTTTCTCTGCCATCCAGTTGATAACTGCAGATTCATCAAAATGTTTAGTTTGGAGATGACGTGGTAGCTTAGCTTGGGGCCTTTGACAGTAGAAGCATATCTGCTTCTTGTCATAACTTCTTCCATCTGAATTGCTTGTTGTTTTGACAGTTATCATGGCTTGGTCAGGTTGACCTTCTCCAGGAGTGTCTGACTCATGCCCATCTCCCTCAGGATTCTCTTTTTTAGGTCCACCTTCATGGGGGTCAGCAGCCTGAATAGGCCTAATTTTATCCCAGTTTCCAGTGGCTTTGGCAGTTGACGTGGATGGTCCAGGATGGTCTTTTGAAATGACTGATCCATGATGGACTTTCTCATGATTCTTTTTACCAGGATCACCTTCATGCAGATCCACAGACTCTTCACCAGTGCTATGTGGCATGAGAAGATATGGATATGTAGGATATGAATCAGTAGAGTTATCTGAGGGGGGTATACGTTCTTCATCTGAAGGTAGGTATTCACTTTCTTCATCTGATGAAGCTGATGATATATATTCTTCACTCCCATCCACTTCACTGTCTGCTACCTCTTCCACATTGTCATTGATGCTTTGCTCTGTCAGATACACATCTTGGATTGCTGAGAAGAAAAACACGATTACTTTTTGAGTACTGAAAATATGAAATAACACTTGCCTTAAAATTAAGTGAAAATACTGGAGGCAGTGGTCTACTAATAGTGCACAGGACAGGGCTCCCTTCTAATCATCAGGAACACCACTAGTCTTACCCAGTAGAAAAAGTCACAGTTCAGCCAGTAGAAAAGGCCACTTTGTCTCAGGACTATTCAGAGACTGAATGATGTCCCATTTCATTATTTCATGACTACTCTAAGCACAGTCAGTAAATGAACCAAAACAAATAAATTAGACACACCACATGCCAGCAGAGGATACTAACTTTGGCTAGGGCTACATGCAGAGAGTACAAGTCCCATTTCAAGACTAATCTGAGGAAAAAAATAATCTCATATACTCCATGGCTTGTTGAAAAGAAGTCAAGTACTTCTACTGACCACCTGAGACAAATCATCATTGATCCAATACAACTGAGCAACAATGTACCAATTAGGGACAATCCACTGTTTCCATCATATACATGAGAGACACCACAAACATATGGTAACATAGGACACTCTGATTTTGACGAGTTATTTAGAAATGAAATAAGTGAACTTTATGACTGACTGGAGTGCAATTTAAAGGATGACCTGAATCAAATGAGTTCCTGTATACCACATAGGAACAACTCACTATCACACACGATGAAGAGCTACCACATGTGACACTGTAGGCACATCCCAGTTAAAAGACAGTACAAAGAGTAAGCCATATACCAACTGTGGACATCCAGTGCAAACAGAGCAGATGAAGAATTTAACAACAGGGAAAAGCAGTATTACAAAAAATAATGACTAAATATATCAACTGGAGATATATTAACAGGCATCTACCTACTACTTCTGTGAACCTTCCATAATAGACCACCACTACTAACTGTACTCACCACATACTAACTGCAGATACCGTGGTGTACAATTTTCACTGTGATAATCAATTGCAATTAAATCAGTAACTAAATACCAATGGGAAGGGGAGAGGGGGAGGGATTCCATACACTAATGGAAACATTACTACAGTTTTCAGCGGCTAACAATTTAAAGACTTACCTTCATCCACACTAATTGAGCCTTCCTCACAATGTTCTTTGTCATCACTACAGCCATCATCTCTGCATCTTCTTACCTCCAGTCCACTCTGCCCAGCCAGACTGATATCTTGCAAATCTGAAAAGATGAAAACAGAGATTAAAGAAAAATCATGGCAAGAAAATTTTGGCACAGGAAGTGGCACAGGCAAACGTGCCTGCGGCTTCCGGTCAAAAAGTTATGAGCCTAGGTTTTGGCATATGACTCATGATGGAGACACTCAACAACACAGGTATAGCTCATTAAGCTGAAAATAATGGTAAGCTATATGGGTGGATTATTCAGTTAAAAAAGGACACAGCATGTAGCTTACACACACAGAATGAATAGAGAGAAATAAACGCTCAAATCAACTAGGCATATCAAAACAACAGGTAAAAATATTAACAATAAAATAAAACTGAATATGACAGAGCTCCTGCAAGAAGAACACATACATGTTTAAACACAGGACAACTGTGCTGACTAAGGTGCTGGTGGACATTTGCCTATATGAAAGGAAGTCACCTGGTACCAACAACAGACATAGTGAAAAATAGCACTTTTGCAGGTGAGAGTCAAGGGAGTCCGGTGAGATACAAGGGAGAAACCTAAAACAGTTCAAACGGAGGGCCTACTACACACAATGCCCCAGTTTTCAGTATGCCTGATTCAAGAATTACCTTCAAACACACCGGTGACAGCCTCACAGAGTCTCTTGTCAACCCTGATTCCCTCATTGCATCTGTCTATGCAATGGCATAGAACAGTATATACCTTATTGAGTAAAACTACACCAAATGGGGACAATTAAGACACTTTTACAAATCACTTTTAATTAAACACACCAAACACAAACAGGGGACCTGGCATATTGCTCCTACAAACAGAAAGTACAAGAGGGTAAGGCTCGTACTAACTGGGGACATCCCATCCATGACTACTAATAATGATAATACAGAATGTATAGGGATGGAAAGGCTAAATAAACTAGGAATATCAAAACAACAGGTGAAAATATTAACAATAAAATAAAATCAAACATGACAGAGTTTCTGCAGGAACAATACATGCATTTAAACACATGCCAACTGTGCTGACTAAGGTGCTGTCTGCAAACTGTGGACATTTGCCTATATCAAAGGAAGTCATCAGATACCAACAACAGACATAGTGGAATATAGCACCTCTACAGGTGAGATACAAGGGAGAAACCTGAAGCATTCAAACTGAGAGCCTACCACACACAATGCCCCAGTTTTCAGTATGGCTGATTCAAGACTTACCTTCAACCACAACTGAGCTTGTCTCACAGAGTCCTCTGTCATCCTCATTTTCCTCGTTGCATCTGTCTAAGGCCCCTCCATTTTGCCCAGCCAGAATGACATCTTGGAAAGCTGAAAAGACGATATTAGAGATAAAAGTAAAATCAAAGCAGAAAGTTTTAATTGGCACAGGAAAAGACACAAGTAAGTTTCCTGGTGCTTTCTGATCAAAAGATTTTGAGCCTGTAGGGGTTTGGCATAGTACTACTCTTAGACGATCAACAACACAGGCACCTACCAAATCATGCTGCATGGTAATATTGACAAGGTTTTCTCTGGGCAATCCAAACGATAAGGAATACGCTTAACATTACGTGATATCACCTTACTCAAATTGCCCACCACTGGACAGTGCAAACCCGACCTTCTGGGGGAAAAGTAGGGATTTTACATGATGTTCACACCAACAGATTATAGTCTAAAACACTATAATCTGTAGGTGGGAACATCGAGTAAAATCGCGACTTTTCCCCAGAAGGTCAGGTTTTGCACTGTACAATGAAAGGCGATTTGAGTAAGGGCGATATCACGTAATGAAAGCTTCAACCCAGTTCCCGCATGACAGAAAAAATCTCCTTGGATATATAATATTCACTACCATAGCACACTAGTTCAGCAATGTAATTTTTACACATATGAACACAATTCAGCACTGACAGCCAGTCATCACATATGAACAGCTGACATCATAATTATAACGTATCTTCAAATGATATTCAAGGAATGTAACCACTCAGGGCAGGGGGCAACTGTGAGTGCCACCAGCACACCACATGGGAACAAACTACTTAACACATAAAATAAACATACCTCACGCTTACTGGGGACAATGTACATAGCTCACACAAACACAGTACACAAAGGATTATGTTCATAACAACTGGGGACTACTACACAATATTACTAATAATAACTAACCAAATGGAATGGCCCAGAACAGTATATAGCTAACTGAGTTTAAAATTACACCAAATTGGGAAAATTAAGAAACTTACAAATCAATTTTAATTAAACACACCAAACACAAACAGGGGACCTGGCATATTGCTCCTACAAACAGAAAGTACAAGAGGGTAATCCTTATTCTAACTGGGGACACCCAACTAGGTACTACTACATATTATTACTATTAATAACTTACCAAATGCAATGGCCTAGAACAGTATACACCCAATTGAGTAAAATTACACCAAATGGTGACAATAAATTAGACACTTTGCAAATCAATTTTAACACACAAAATACAAACAGAGGACCTGGCATATTGCTCCTACAAACAAAAAGTACAAGAGGATAATGCTCATGCTAATAGGGGACACCAATCTACTTCTACTAATTATGATAATTACAGAATGCATAGTGAAAGGGAAAGTCTCAAATAACTAGGAATATCAAAACAACAGGTGAAACAATTTACAATAAAATTGAACATGACAGAGTTTCTGCATGTTTAAACATATGGCAAATTGACAACTGTGCTGACTAAGGTGCTGTCTACAAACTGTGGACATTTGCCTATATCAAAGGTAGTCACCAGATACCAACAACAGAAATAGTGGAATATAGTACTTCTGCAGGTGAAATACAAGGGAGAGACCTGAAACAGTTCAAACAGAGGGCTGACTACACACAATGCCCCAGTTTATGGTATGGCTGATTCAAGACTTACCTGCAACTACGCCTGAGCCAGCCTCACATTGTCCTCTGTCAACCACACTTTCCTCATTGCATCTGTCTATGTCCCCTCCATTTTGCTCAGCCAGACTGACATCTTGGAAAGCTGAAAAGATGATATTTGACATAAGTGTGAAATTAAAGAATAAAGGTTTAATTGGCACAGGAAGTGGCACAAGCAAGTTTCCTGGTGCTTGTGGTTTCTGGTCAAAAGATTTTGAACCTGCAAGGTATATGGCTTGGCACTACCCTTAGACACTCAACAAGACAAGCACCTACCAAATCATGCTGCATGGAAATAATGACATGGTTTTGCTCTCGGTAATCCAAATGATAAGGAATTGGCCTAGGGCTTCATCCCACATCCCCCATGGCAGAAAAAATCTCCTAGGATATATCGTATTCACTACCACAGCACAGTTCAGCAATGCAATTACTAGCCATATGAAAACAATTAATTCAACGCTGACAGACAGTCATCACATATGAACAGCTGACATCATAATTATAACGTATCTTCAAATGATATTCAAGGAATGCAACCACTAAGGGCAAGGGGCAATAACTGTGAGTGCCACCAGCACATCAAACAGGAACAAACTACTTAACACATAAAATAAACATACCTCATGCCAACAGGGGACAATGTACATAGCTCACACAAATTGACAGTACACAAAGGGTTATGCTCATAACAATTCAATTCAATTCAATTCAATTTATTTCTCATATGTACATTCTCATCAACAAAATTAGGTACTACTACATATTATTACTATTAATAACTTACCAAATGCAATGGCCTAGAACAGTATACACCCAATTGAGTAAAATTACACCAAATGGTGACAATAAAGACACTTTGCAAATCAATTTTAACACACAAAATACAAACAGAGGACCTGGCATATTGCTCCTACAAACAAAAAGTACAAGAGGATAATGCTCATGCTAATAGGGGACACCAATCTACTTCTACTAATTATGATAATTACAGAATGCATAGCGAAAGGGAAAGTCTCAAATAACTAGGAATATCAAAACAACAGGTGAAAAAATTAACAATAAAATTGAACATGACAGAGTTTCTGCATGTTTAAACATATGGCAAATTGACAACTGTGCTGACTAAGGTGCTGTCTACAAACTGTGGACATTTGCCTACATCAAAGGTAGTCACCAGATACCAACAACAGAAATAGTGGAATATAGTACTTCTGCAGGTGAAATACAAGGAAGAGACCTGAAACAGTTCAAACAGAGGGCTGACTACACACATGCCCCAGTTTACGGTATGGCTGATTCAAGACTTACCTGCAACTATGCCTGAGCCAGCCTCACATTGTCCTCTGTCAACCACACTTTCCTCATTGCATCTGTCTATGTCCCCTCCATTTTGCTCGGCCAGACTGACATCTTGGAAAGCTGAAAAGATGATATTT
The DNA here is from genome assembly GCA_029531755.1 of Holothuria leucospilota. Lineage (NCBI taxonomy): Eukaryota > Metazoa > Echinodermata > Holothuroidea > Aspidochirotida > Holothuriidae > Holothuria > Holothuria leucospilota. Next base: position 25,265 of record JAIZAY010000329.1, read on the forward strand.
GACATAAGTGTGAAATCAAAGAATAAAGGTTTAATTGGCACAGGAAGTGGCACAAGCAAGTTTCCTGGTGCTTGTGGTTTCTGGTCAAAAGATTTTGAACCTGCATGGTATATGGCTTAGTACTACCCTTAGACACTCAACAACACAAGCACCTACCAAATCATGCTGCATGGAAATAATGACAAGGTTTTGCTCTCGGTAATACAAATGATAAGGAATTGGCCTAGGGCTTCATCCCACATCCCACATGGCAGAAAAAATCTCCTAGGATATATCGTATTCACTACCACAGCACAGTTCAGCAATGTAATTACTAGCCATATGAAAACAATTAATTCACAACTGACAGACAGTCATCACATATGAACAGCTGACATCATAATTATAACGTATCTTCAAATGATATTCAAGGAATGCAACCACTAAGGGCAGGGGGCAATAACTGTGAGTGCCACCAGCACATCAAACAGGAACAAACTACTTAACACATAAAATAAACATACCTCATGCCAACAGGGGACAATGTACATAGCTCACACAAACTGTCAGTACACAAAGGGTTATGCTCATAACAATTAGGTACTACTACATATTATTACAATTAATAACTTACCAAATGCAATGGCCTAGAACAGTATACACCCAATTGAGTAAAATTACACCAAATGGTGACAATAAAGACACTTTGCAAATCAATTTTAACACACAAAATACAAACAGAGGACCTGGCATATTGCTCCTACAAACAAAAAGTACAAGAGGATAATGCTCATGCTAATAGGGGACACCAATCTACTTCTACTAATTATGATAATTACAGAATGCATAGTGAAAGAGAAAGTCTCAAATAACTAGGAATATCAAAACAACAGGTGAAAAAATTAACAATAAAATTGAACATGACAGAGTTTCTGCATGTTTAAACATATGGCAAATTGACAACTGTGCTGACTAAGGTGCTGTCTACAAACTGTGGACATTTGCCTATATCAAAGGTAGTCACCAGATACCAACAACAAAAATAGTGGAATATAGTACTTCTGCAGGTGAAATACAAGGAAGAGACCTGAAACAGTTCAAACAGAGGGCTGACTACACACAATGCCCCAGTTTTCAGTATGGCTGATTCAAGACTTACCTGCAACTACGCCTGAGCCAGCCTCACATTGTCCTCTGTCAACCACACTTTCCTCATTGCATCTGTCTATGTCCCCTCCATTTTGCTCAGCCAGACTGACATCTTGGAAAGCTGAAAAGATGATATTTGACATAAGTGTGAAATCAAAGAATAAAGGTTTAATTGGCACAGGAAGTGGCACAAGCAAGTTTCCTGGTGCTTGTGGTTTCTGGTCAAAAGATTTTGAACCTGCATGGTATATGGCTTAGTACTACCCTTAGACACTCAATAACACAAGCACCTACCAAATCATGCTGCATGGAAATAATGACATGGTTTTGCTCTCGGTAATCCAAATGATAAGGAATTGGCCTAGGGCTTCATCCCACATCCCCCATGGCAGAAAAAATCTCCTAGGATATATCGTATTCACTACCACAGCACAGTTCAGCAATGTAATTACTAGCCATATGAAAACAATTAATTCAACGCTGACAGACAGTCATCACATATGAACAGCTGACATCATAATTATAACGTATCTTCAAATGATATTCAAGGAATGTAACCACTAAGGGCAGGGGGCAATAACTGTGAGTGCCACCAGCACATCAAACAGGAAAAAACTACTTAACACATAAAATAAACATACCTCATGCCAACAGGGGACAATGTACATAGCTCACACAAACTGTCAGTACACAAAGGGTTATGCTCATAACAACTGGGGACTACTACAAATTATTACTTTTAATAACTTACCAAATGCAATGGCCTAGAACAGTATACACCCAATTGAGTAAAATTACACCAAATGGTGACAATAAAGACACTTTGCAAATCAATTTTAACACACAAAATACAAACAGAGGACCTGGCATATTGCTCCTACAAACAAAAAGTACAAGAGGATAATGCTTATGCTTATAGGGGACACTAATCCAATTCTACCAATTATGACAATTACAGAATGCATAGAGAAAAAGAAAGTCTCAAATAACTAGGAATATCAAAACAACAGGTGAAAAAATTAACAATAAAATAAAATTGAACATGACAGAGTTTCTGCATGTTTAAACATATGGCAAATTGACAACTGTCGTAACTAAGGTGCTGTCTACAAACTGTGGACATTAACCTATATGAACAGTAGCCACCAGATACTAATATCAGACATAGTGGAATATAGCACCTCTGCAAGTGAGAGTCAAGGGAGGGACCTGAAACAGTTCAAGCCGAGGTCCTACTACACATGATGCCCCAGTTTTCAGTATGGCTGATTCAAGACTTACCTTCAACCACACCTGAGCCAGCCTCACAGAGTCCTTTCTCATCCCCATTTCCCTCACTGTGGAATCTGTCTACTTCTCCTCCATTTTTCTTAGCCAGACTAACATCTTGGGAAGCTGAAATGAAAAGAAGATATTAGAGTTAAGAGTAAAATCAAAGCATAAAGTTTTAATTGGCACAGAGAGTGACACAAGCAAGTTTGCTTGTGGTTTCTGGTCAAACAATTTTGAGCCTGGGGTTTGGCAAAGTACTACTCTTAGACACTCAACAACACAGGCACCTACCAAATCATGCTGCATGGAAAAAAATACAAGGTTTTGCTTCGAGTTATACAGATGATAAGGTATAGGCTTAAGGCTTCATCCCACATCCTGCATGGCAGAAAAAATCTCCTAGGATATCATATTCAGTGCCACAGCACTTTAAGTTCAGCAATGTTATTACTAGCCATATGAAGACAATTAATTCAACACTGACAGACAGTCATCACATATGAACAGCTGACATCATAATTATAACGTATCTTCAAATGATATTCAAGGAATGTAACCACTAAGGGCAGGGGGCAATTACTGTGAGTGCCACCAGCACATCAAACAGAAACAAACTACTTAACACATGAAATAAACATTCCTCATGCCAACAGGGGACAAAGTACATAGCTCACACAAATTGACAGTACACAAAGGGTTATGCTCATAACATCTGGGGACTACTACAAAATATTACTACTAATAACTATAACCAAATGCAACGGCCCAAAACAGTATATACCAAAAAGAGTAAAACTACACCAAATGGGGACAATATAGACACTTTTACAAATCAATTTTAATTAAACATGCCAAATACACACAGAGGACCTGGCATACTGCTCCTACAGACAGAAAGTACAAGAGGGTAATGCTCATTCTAACTGGGAACACCCAATCCATTACTACTAGTAATGTTAATACAGAATGTATAGTGAAGAAAAGGCTAGGAATATCAAAACAAAAGGTGAAAAAGTTAACAATAAATAAAATTGTATATGGCGGAGTTTCTGCAAGAACAATGCATGCATTTAAACAATTGACAACTGTGCTGACTAAGGTGCTGTCTACAAACTGTGGACATTTGCCTATATCAAAGGTAGTCACCAGATACTAATATCAGACATAGTGGAATATAGCACCCCTGCAGCTGAGAGTCAGGGGGAGGGACCTGGAACAGTTCAAGCCGAGGTCCTACTACACATGATGCCCCAGTTTTCAGTATGGCTGATTCAAGACTTACCTTCAACCACACCTGAGCCACCCTCACAGAGTCCTTTCTCATCCCCATTTCCCTCACTGTGGAATCTGTTTACTTCTCCTCCATTTTTCTTAGCCAGACTAACATCTTGGAAAGCTGAAATGAAAAGACGATATAAGAGTTAAGAGTAAAATCAAAGCATAAAGTTTTAATTAACACAGGAAGTGACACAAGCAAGTTTGCTTGTGGTTTCTGGTCAAACAATTTTGAGCCTGGGGTTTGGCAAAGTACTACTCTTAAACACTCAACCACACAGGCACCTACCAAATCATGCTGCATGGAAAAAATACAAGGTTTTGCTTTGAGTTATACAGATGAGAAGTTATAGGCTTAAGGCTTCATCCCACATCCCGCATGGCAGAAAAAATCTCCTTTGACATCATATTCAGTGCCACAGCACTTTAAGTTCAGCAATGTAATTACTAGCCATATGAAAACAATTAAACACTGACAGACAGTCGTCACATATGAACAGCTGACATAATTAAAATGTATCTTCAAATGATATTCAAGGAATGTAACCACTAAGGGCAGGGGGCAATAACTGTGAGTGCCACCAGCACATCAAACAGGAACAAACTACTTAACACATAAAATAAACATACCTCATGCCAACAGGGGACAATGTACATAGCTCACACAAATTGACAGTACACAAAGGGTTATAACAACTGGGGACTACTACAAAATATTACTACTAATAACTAACCAAATGCAATGGCCAAAAACAGTATTCCTAAAAGAGTAAAACTACACCAAATGGGGTTAATTAAGACACTTTTACAAATCAATTTTAATTAACGACTCCAAATACAAACAGAGAAGCTGGCATACTGCTCCTACAAACAGAAAGTAAAAGAGAGTAATCCTCATTCTAACTGGGAACACCCAATTAACTACTGCTAATGATGTTAATACAGAATGTATAGTGAAGAAAAGGCTTAATAAACTAGGAAAATCAAAACAACAGGTGAAAAAATTAACAATACAATAAAATTACATATGGCAGAATTTCTGCAAGAACAATGCATGCATTTAAACAATTGACAACTGTACTAAGGTGCTGTCTACAAACTGTGGATGTTTGCCTATATCAAAGGACAGACATAGTGGAATATAGCACCTCTGCAGGTGAGAGTCAAGGGAGAGACTTCAAACAGTTCAATCTGACGGTCTACTACACACGATGCCCCAGTTTTCAGTATGGCTGATTCAAGACTTACCTTCAACCACACCTGAGCCAGCCTCACAGGGTCCTTTGTCAACCCCATTTCCCTCACTGCACCTGTCTACGTCCCCTCCATTTTTCTTAGCTTGACTAATATCTTGGAAAGCTGAAAAGATGATATTAGAGATAAAAGTAAAATCGAAGCAGAGTAAAATTATACACCAAATGGGGACAATTAAGACACTTTTACAAATCAATTTTAATTAAACATGCCAAATACAAACAGAGGACCTGGAATACTGCTCCTGCAAACAGAAAGTACAAGAGGGTAAATTGCTCATTCTAACTGGGAACACCCAATCCACTACTACTCATAATGATAATACAGAATGTAATCAAACTAGGAATATCAAAACAAGAGGTGAAAAAATTAACAATAGAAAAAATTCTATATGACAGATTTTCTGCAAGAACAATGCATGCATTTAAACACATGACAACTGTCGGCTGACTAAGGTGCTGTCTACAAACTGTGGACATTTGCCTATATCAAAGGTAGTCACCAGATACTAACAACAAACATAGTGGGATATAGCAGGGAGAGACCTGAAACAGTCCAAACAGAGGGCCTACTACCCATGATGCCCCAGTTTTCAGTATGGCTGATTCAAGACTTGCCTTCAACCACACCTGAGCCTGCCTCACAGAGTCCTTTGTCAACCCCATTTCCCCCACTGCAACTGTCTATGTCCCCTCCATTTTGTCCAGCCAGACTGATATCCTGAAAAGCTGAAAAAGATGATATTAGAGATAAGATTAAAATCAAATCATAAAGACAAGTGACACAGCTAGGCAAGATTGCTTGTTGTTTCTCTTCAATAGATTTTGAGCCTGGGGTTTGGCATAGTGCTACTGTTAGACACTCAACAACACAGGCCACGACCCTATCAAGCTGCATGAAAAATGTTGACATGCTTTTGCTGTGGGTTATCCAGATTATGAGGAAAACTTAAGTAAGCCTCATTCCAGTTCCTATATGGCAGAAAACATGTTCTAGAAAACACCTGCTAGAGTTAAACCAATAAGAAAAAGGGACATTCTACACCCTTGTAAGTGGGAATGAAGCCAACATGATGATCAAAGGCTTACCTCTGACCACACTTGAGCCTGCCTTACAAAGTCCTGTATCATCACTGCATCTTCCTACTTCTCCCTCATTCTGCCATGCCAGACTAACATCTTGGATTTCTGAAAAGATTATATCACAATGAATTTTCTGATATTTTGGCAGAGGGAGAGGATGTGACCAAAGGATTTCAACTTGGGGGTTCAGCATTATGTTCAGGCCTGGAACACTCAACACCAGCCCTCCAAGTTGAAAGTAATTACCAGTTCTGGCGGCAGGTTATCCAGACATGGAAATAGGTTCCATCCTAAATCCCAAGTTCAAGGCTTCCCTCAACTACATTCAGGCCTTCTTTACATGTCCTCTAGCATTCACCACTATAGCCACTAGCTAATGACAATTTTTATTATCCAATTTATTCTGTTGAAGAGACATTCTGATGCTTTCATAAAATGGCCAAAAATGACCCCTAGTTGCCTTTGCCTTTAACTTCCTGAACACCACAGATGCCCATTTTGTTGGTAACCACTGTGAAAATTAAATTTCATTATTGTCTGGGTATGAGTGCAAAGAGTTTCAGTTTATTTAATGTGGAGTATTGTCCATTGCGAGGGTCATAGAAAATTTTGTCTCTGCAGGCAGATTTCCTTTCAGTCCATTTACAATGCAATTCCTCCCTTCATTAAACAGTTGAATAGATATGTTGCAAACAATGTCAACTGATCATCCCTGAAGCAGTTGATGTAATTTAGAAGGGATCAGTGCTGTTTAATAGTTTTAACAAGATTGACCTAGAATTAATGCAAGATTAACAATAAAAGTTTGCACACTTTCCCGGCATGCACTCAGTATCATACAGGAAATTTGTCCAAAAGTGAGTGACAACACTGTAATTCAAAGAGTTGCAACCAGCATTCAATTAAGTGTCAGACTTGTTATAGTCATTTATGTTGTCCCTATGGTCAAACTGTAGCCTATATATTCCACAAATGAATTTATTCACAAAGCACTGCTAAACATACCAGAAATAGTGTAGGCCTACCAAATTCACTCATCTGTGCAATTTGCAATGCGACAATGGATAAACTGAATGCTGTTTGCTACATTTGTTTCTTAACAGCAACTGAAAGAATCAACTTGAACAGGAAATATACCAATGAAAACTTTCCAACATACAAGGTTTATAAGAACAAATTCCAACTGAACCAAAATTCAAGCCAATGCAGTAAGGCCTACATAAAAAGGTGGAAAGTTTATAAAGTTTTGGGTGAAAATGAAGAGTTGTTTGTTGTTGTAGATCTTAACACATGGAATTATTTTCAAAATAGTATTATGTAGAGCCTCCAGGGAAGGATCAATTCAGAGTTGCAGAATAGATTTGTCAAGATTAAGCCCAAACTAGTACATTCTTGTATAGGTTTTGTTCACACCTCAATAAAAGAGTGAAAGGGAATATCATGATGGCCAATGCAGCCATATAAAAGATTGGTCCTGAGATTGAGGTTGTAATAATTTGACACTTGATAGTAAATTAACCACCATAAGTGCTGCCAGTAGTAGGATTTACCCTTGAGTGCACACAATTAGTTGCACCCAGCCATGTGTGATTGTAGACATACTGACCAACTGTACAAGCTATTTATAGTGCATTATATGCTATTGTGAACATTTGTAGTCCACTACCTTTGGAAGTCAACTGGTGGTTATCTAAGAACCAATTTGTGCAGAGGAGCGTTCAATGAGGCTAATGTTACAAACTCGGGTAGATATATTTAATCTCCCCTGTTTTTTGGCCAAAAACAGGGGTCTCGGGTGATATTCCTTATGGGCTGAGAAGATCGTAATGTGGGATGGGCTGGGAATCAAATATTCAATGATGCTCCAACACTGTTGCATTAGTGTCTAATTCAAGATGAAGCCCACTTTTCAGTTCCTTTTTTCAGCGTTGCTTCATACAGGGCCGGGTATGACATGCAGGATACACATCAGGTCAATTCCACTACCCTGCATGGTCTGTAGGTTGGCACATTTTCTTTTTTAACTTCCTGAGCATGTATGTGTATGCGAGATTTCTTTATGATTTTTTGAGCTCAGATTTGGTCATAAATTCTTTTCAGAAATATTAATATATAATTGTGCTTGATGCTCCTACATACAGTACTATGATATAGTGTAGCACAAACTTTTATCTTCCCTCACCAAGATTTTACACCTAAATTTGGAAGGGGTATTCTAAGAGGTCACATAGCTATAGAAGGTGTTTGATTTCTAAACTGGGACTACCTCATTCACACCACTCACATAGGCCTGTGTAAAACGGTGTCAACAGTTAAGGTGGAATTTTCTGGGCATCTCCTCAAGAGTTTGTAAGCAAATTTGATAATTGAAGAAAAAACAAAAATTCTGGTGTGAGCAGAAAGTTGCAAGGAACAATTTAATGACTGAATTAAACCATAACACCATACAGTATATTTAAGGCAATCACCTGTACAACACTGGTAAGGAGCTGAAGCAGGCTGCAAGGGAAGAAGTGGTTTTGAAATATGTGATATTTTGGAACTTATTTTACATGTAGCTACACAGAGCCCTTTTCCTAATCACAAACATACCTTCTCAAACTTTTTACCCACTGCCCTTGCTTGATTGAAGTTTGTCCAAGTGTGATGACAAATGAATATTTTTATCTAGTTCATTTTCAATTTTCCACACAAGCATAGATACATGATAATTTAAAGAAAATATACAAATATATGAACATATCAACTAGCCTGACCAAGACCCATCTCTGAACAATCTCCTTACAGTCAACAATGAGCCATATAAAACTGTCTGATTAGCATCAGCCTAATTATCCAAGAACTTAATACACATTTGATACCGTAACAATAAACACTCAGCTGGGTCAGGCATGGCAACTGTGAAATATATGGACAAGCATGCACTGAACACTTTGAGCTGCTGGTCAAATGACTGCAGATAACCTGTTTGACCATGCTTGCTATGTAATTTCTCAAATTCTATCCACAAGACAGGTTACCGATATGCTGGTACTGGTATGCAAATAAATGAGAACAATTAGAGGCTCTGAAACATCAAAGAAGTGGAATACAACTACCTGCTAGTTTACAACAGGACTGTGAAATTAAACCGCAAAAATGAATATGTATGGCCTACCTTGCTCAGCCAAGGCATTTTGTCTTCAGAGATTCCATAATCATACAGAATCTCCTCTCCTCTGCTTATTTCTTTGGTGGCCTTAATGCAGAGTACTGGTTGGGAGTTGGCTGTCATTACAACCACTTTACTGTTCACTTCCCCAGCACTGCCGTGGTTAACAAGCCGCCCAAGCTTCGGCCCAGACATGGGTTCTTCTGTGGCATCAATACTGACAAAATACATTTTCATAAGAACATGATTGCAAATAATGTTCCATGCCACTGCAGCATACAACTAATTGTCACATCTCATACTTTTTGCTGTAGCTACTGTATCACCAAACTATGTACCATAGGGTCAATGAATGGATTAATCCATCAGTAAACAAGATAAATGATCTTAACATGACCTCTGAATAAAACCATGGTTATTAGCTTAGTTAGATTAGTTAGATGAGGTTTAACATCCCAGTTTCCAACCAACTGGTTAAGTCGAGATGACCACGGCCTTTTTTCCAGTTGTGGCTCATTGGCTTGTTTTCCCTACTCCATTGCTTATGCTGAGCACCAAGTACAAAGGCAGTAGGTTCCATTTTTAAAGTCTTTGGTATGACCCGGCCAGGATTTGAACCCTAGACATTCCAGGTGAAAGTCGGATGCAACCACTTGGCCACTGCAGTCGGTCACTGCATGGTCATTAGCAAAGTAGTATATATCACTATTAAAGGGGATTCAATGTATCACTCATAAAAGCATAGCTAATTAGGGAAAACTATTATGCCTAGTAGTCTTGGTACAACCTTCTTCAAACCCTCAGACATCCTTACCCAGATAGTAAAACAAGCAAAAATAATGTGGTTTTACTGCTAAGCCCTTCCTTATTACTCTAGCAGTCAAGAACACTGATGAACTCTTCCAATCTGCCAATTTCTTATTCTTTTGTGTATACTGTATGATTTGGAATGAAATGAGAAGTTTACAATAAGAGTCTGAGCACCAATATTTGGTGCTGAAGCCCAAGTTACTGCACTGTACCTACTGGTATTAAACATTTGTATGCATGTGGTTTCCTTGTTCAATGTTACATTGGTCAACTCTGAAGAATTTGAATGTTAAGTACTGTAAAAGTAAGGATTTACTGAACATGCCTCAGGATTTAATAGTTTTCATTAATTAACAACTTTCATTATCAAAATAATAACCACCACTGCATGATCAATGCGACAATGACAATGAATATCACATTCTTTTCCATTCGATAAACATTTTGAGCGGTGTTTTCAGGAAAAAATACAAAACAAAAATGATCTTCAAATGTCCTTAAAGCCCTAAAATTCCCTAAGAGGTGATATGCACCATTTAATAGCAAGCTTCAAAGACCAAATATCACAATCATCATGAATTTCAAGCATTTTGACTAAATACAACATAACCATGTGAGGCCTAATAAGACCCCTACAGGCCCATTCTCCATCCTCACATTCCTGAACACCACAAATGTACAGTACCATTGGTCCATAACTATGGAAACCATATCATCATCTTCCAATGCAATCTGTCAAAGATGTCATTTCACCTCAAAAATGGCAGTTTCAAGACAAAATGACCCTAGACATGACGCTTGAAAAGAATACCAAATTTTAGCCATCCCTAGTTAACCACTATTAATCCACAATCTGTCAGTGAACTTCCTGTGCAGCTATCTTGAGATCAATAAAGTTAAAGGGGTTTGCTGTTGTATTGCAGTGGAACACAGATGTGAGTGGTAAAATCATCAATGAATCACAACTCTTAACAAAGGCATGTCTGGAACCCTTTAAAAAGTGTTTGATCAACAGAGCAGGCTTGCAGAGGGAATAACTGTTGCAAGTGTAGAGATAAGGTTCACCCCAGAAAAGGCCTTTTGTAGGGTGATTTTGGCTAAAATCTCCTACTGAATTCTAGCAGCATGGATGACCCTTGACCTGAAAATTTCTGAACACTGCATTGGTAACACTAGTCAATGATGATAATGAACAGCTATCATGATAATCCAATGTATCATCTGTAGAAGCATTTTTATCAACAACATGACAGAATTAACTGTGTAGACAAGATTTGGCCTCACATTTCTATTAACACCCCAAATGAACCATTGGTGAATGATGATACTAACCATGCATCATGGTAATCCTAACTGATATATTATAAAAATCAGTTTGACTGCATAACACCCAAAAATGGTCAGTTCAGGCAAAATGACTATTAAATGAATAAAATGACTTTTGACCTACATGTAAAATTCCTCAACACCCTGTACGTATCACTGGTCATTGGCTGGGCAATACTGACAATTAAACTATCTGAAATCATGACAATTAAACTATCTGTAATAATGATCATACAACTTACACTGCCGAAGAAGCATTTTGCCAATTTTAGTGTGTCATCATATTTACTATCCAATTTAATCAAACAGACAGACACATATATGCTCACAAGAGATATGGTTGCATTATGGCACAAACAAACATGAGCTACAAAGTTCAATGCATGCTGTTTTACTGTCACAAGGAAAACGGGAGCTCAGACGCAATTATGACACAAGCTTCTATATATTAGAATGAATATCATGATATGTTATTTTTTCACTCAACACAATGATTGTAAAATAGTTAAAACAAACCTTACCACCATCTCCTTTGGTTATAATTGAAAAAAAATCTGAAAACGCTATCAACGGGCCCATCTTCTCGCTTGTCTCCCTCTTCCCCTGAGAGGAGCTCCCCTGCATAAACCATCAAGATATCTCCATTTTCAAAAGTGTCAGTGGCAAAAACACCTCTCCCTGTTGATAAGATAAAATAACTTTTTTTTCAAAAGGCTACCGCTGCCCAAGTTTGCAAGAAACATACAATACAGTATGCATACAGTCACCTTATTTTGGAGGCTGAACCGAGAAATTTTACAGATAACCCAGGATTAAGAAATTTAGCAAATTTAAGATTAAATTAAGTAAAATACTTCCCCCAGATTTGTTCAATATGACTGTAGGACATGACCTTGCAAGCAGCTTGGGCTACGTACAGTATAAAATTTTGAGCTGTATGACTTCAAAATGGTACCATCATGTGTACTCACTGAGAATCATTTTTATGTATCAATGATTTTCTTTCACTTTTAGAAATTATTAGCTCTGAAAATATACCAAAATGGAATACATGCACTGAAAGTTCTGCCCTTATCAGCAAGGCACGTCAATCCATAAATTTTATAAACTACTAATAAATATCAAAGTACTAAACTAAGAGAAATTATCTTAATTACAGTATTGAGAAAAGGAAATTTGTTGACCTAAGCTGGCAAAGAATGTCATTAGTTTTTTAACAGTAGTTGCAGTATGCTATTGCAAATCTCCCCTTACAGCAACAATACTGAGAATTAATTTTCATTTCCTTGCAGTTTCACATAGACAGACATGGTGACGATGCATCGCTTAACTGTAGAACATGCTTTTTGATTACCCCTCAAATTTTGAGGGGCAAGAGTTTTGCGTTTTTCAAAATTAGAAAACAGAATTTGATGTTTTGGTACTACACTATTTCAATCAGGGGTCGAAATTGAATTTTCCTGCTGCTGTTCCACGGAACAGCGCTTTTTCCAAAACTACTGTTCCGAATCAGATTTTACTGTTCCGAAGTACCTTGGCATACATAGGGTTCGTGCACACGTACAGAGGTACAAATTGCTGTTTAATGCATTCAAGGTGTATGACTGTCCGACTGGACCAAAATGTGAGGGGAGGGGGGCGTGAATTTTCAAATTCAATGGGGATTAACCAGCGGGATGTCCTGATTTTCTTTTTGTTCAGTTTATTGTTAGTATATAATGTTCCATTCAGTGTCCCGAGACTTTGGACGAAAAATGCTCAGAATTGATGCAGAACACAGCAGGCAAGGCAAGTGGGATTCGAGTGATGGCAAAAAAGTTACTGTAGTGCAGTTTATTGCTATAGCTAAGCAATGAGTGGGTTCTCCAACATACTGTATGGGAGTGCACATACTGATGTTATTTTCTCGCGGCAGATTTACGTGAAATAGTCGTCTTATCCTTTGCCACAACGTTGCTTCAGTATGCGCATTTCCACAATAGAGGTTTCAGTTACCATGCAGCATAGGGAAATAACACGTGTAAGTGTAACCAGCTTCAATTGATCACGGCTAGAATGAGATTGCATTTCATACTTAAGCCAAAATTTATGGGGATTTCTTATATTCACAGTGTGATTACTTTATCAGAGATAAGGATGCGTGTGTAATCATACATCTGCAATTTGCATCTTGTGGGAAACACTGTTCCACGGAACAGTGGCTTTTCAAAAGTTACTGTTCCGGCGTTAAAACTACTGTTCTCGGAACAGCGGAACAGCGGGAATTTCGACCCCTGTCAATGGAAGTAATGTGCAAAATGACATCACAAAACGGAATTTGGCTTTTAGGAAACGGAAAACTCTTGCCTCTACTCAAAATGCTCCATATATTCTTATTGTTTAAACTTTGTAATAGGAGCAGGGAATCACCAAGTTCTTACAAGAAAGAGAGACTTAATGATGTAATCCTTACCTTTTCCTGGGGACCTTTTCACACAAAACCCAGGAGGATCTTCTTGGGTAAGCCCATCAATATTGGGCCTACAACGCTTTCGCCTGCTTCTTCGCATGCCTATTGGAAAGCCACAAAGGCAAACATGATATCTCAGATACTGTACTGCCATGGAGATTGAATGGAACAAAAATGCATACTGTAGCAATAATGATGAAAGCAAATGGATTTCAGCTCAATTCATAGGGTTCTGTAGTCACAGACTGACTGCTTAAAAAGTTTTTTTTATTCATAATTACATGCATTTTGCAAAAAAAAAAATGATCATTATTCATCATGGGTAAAAGTTCTGTTCTTCATAATAAAAAAGGGCTGTACTTCATGAGGTTCAATATTCATAATAGAAAAAAGGTTTATTTAATTAGGCCAAATATTCATGATAGGAAGGATGATTTGCGATTCATAATCTAAGAAAGAGGTCTGTTATTAGTAATGAAAAAAAAACGGGTTCATTATTTGTAATGGCAAAAAGGCTTTGTTAATTTTGCAAAAAGGTCCACAATTCATAATGGCAAAATACCTTCCTTATTCATAATAATAATGGAGAAAGTAGCTTATACCATGGTTCAGTAGCTTATACCATGCAGATGCACCAACTGCATAATAATGAGAATGAGCAATGTTTTTATCCAACATTTCAGGGTTCAAAATAAAAACAAAAAAAAGGCAAGGCCAAATGGCCTTTGGTTGACAGAAAAAGGCACCAAGGCCAGTGCTTTGAAGTCAGCATTCATTAATTCATACACATATAAACACTATACAATTCTCTGAAATTAATATTTTAGTGGTAGACTGAAAATACAGAGATTTAAGTCCCAAAGTTTGAGTCTTCAATTACTCAACTACTACCTCTTTGTATACAATCCATTGACTCCATGTAGTGAAACGAATCACAATCGATCTATTGTCAAACAGTTATGTAATGGTGGTGTACTACAGTAGACTTACAGTACTGAAGCTTATTCAAGGAGCACAATCTCTTTAAGAGTAAAGTACAGTAGTTTGGATTTAATCTTGGAGAACAATGAGAATGAGGTCGTTTGGACTTCATCTAAGAGAACCAGGAGAAGTGACTTTAAGAAAGTGAAAGGCCTACAGTAGGTATCCACACTACAGTTGGTAAACACATTATTATGATGTACATATAGTAAAAATCTCCCAACAAACCCTCCCAATATTTTCTTGAAATTTAATACAAAAACATCCTCATGGTAAAATCATTTTTTTGTTCAAAGTTCTTTGAAATATATTTGAACTTGAAAGGTAGGACAGGGAGGGGGAAACAAGTTGGGGGGGGCAGGGACGTAATGGAATCATTCTAATTAGGTGCCCATGAACCCTTTCCCCTCCAAATGGACATAGACATGAAATCTAAAGTTGTGTTGGGCAGTATCTCCATTGGGTATGAATTAACTTGGAGTCACTAGATTTTATCAGGATCGATCTGGTAACTGTGATATAAATGGACAAACCTTTTGTAAGATTTGTAAGTTATTTTGACAAGGAAAGACACCATCGTTCATGTCAATAAATTAAGTTTTCATATTGGGACTTTAAGCTACATATATTCACCATAAGGCCAATCTTTTGTCAAATTATCTTATTCCAACTAACCTTGGCCATGGGCTGCTGCCTTAGAGCTAGGCCTTCATATGAATTACAACAACTCACCAGTAACATAATTATGCCCAGTTCCAATAATTCAGCTTTACTAGGCTAGGTCCAATATAGGCCTATCAAATAGTACATATTCACAACTGAGGTGGAAGATGTTACAAAGAGTTGGGACAGCATGAAAATCTTCATAATCTATACACAAAATAAACACCATGAGTTTATAAATCACAGTAGCAGTAGGAAATCCTACTTACGTCCGAAGGAGAAACAAAAAATTAATAATAGTGCTCAAATCTGAAACAGAGTATAAAAGACCAATTACACCGTAAAGGTCAAGACAGAAATTCTATGATGATTTGCGTGTACTAATGAACGTAGTAATAGCAGACCCAGTTTGCCTCTGAAAGACAGAGGGCCAAGTTAGGCTACCAGGCTACAAACGTTAGCATTTGCTTACCAGCCTACCCGCATAGGCTACATTGGTTCTAATCCTGATGTAGTGGCCTAAACGTTTAGGCTAGGCCTAACACACGTTATGAATATTTTAACATACTACGCCCTATTTTAGGCGTAGGAAAGCAGAAATAAGGAAAATGGCCTGTTTAATCGGCGGCCGTCCCCGTTAGTACTATCCAAATATAATACTATTAATCAGGAAAATCGGTTGCCCAATTTACTAATGTTAAATGAAATGATACTTACCTAATATAGGAAAATCCAACCACAGAAACTTCGACTGTCTTTCTTAACGATCTGCGATGGACAGTGAAGCAACATGCGTGCAAAGCATGTAGGCTAGTTGGCACATGCAGCGTATACATTCAAACCCTGAGACAATCTCGACTAATCGCGGAGTAATCCCTCATACATTTACCAAATATTCAGTGATAACTTCGTTTCGTGCAATTGGGACTGGACTGCGAGTAGGCATACATCAGAACGCAACAATTGTGGATCCCGACTGTTCCCCGATCACAAATTGGGGACTAGCGTATAGTAGCGCCAAGATTTTCGGCGGGGATTAGGCTGGCCAATCAGAACCCAAATCAGCACTAACACCAAATGGGGACGTCCCCTTTTGGTAGGAGTTCCCCATTTGGAAGGTGTGTAACATCATAAAGTCCGATTGGGAGCCTTACATACGCACATACACACACACACACATACAACACACACACACGAATCACCATCGCAAAGATTTCCTTGCCTGCCCCTTACGGAAAGGAATCAACAACAGCCTTGTCTATTTTTAGTCTCATTTTAATCTCTAGATCCCAATAAGTTTTCCCCATCAATTGGACTGTTCCAAATATCTCTGGTAAATGAAAGGAGTCAGTTTGGCACATTGATGGCTTTAAAAGCCTGGAGTGTAGGGCTATTATACCTACTCATTTTGGTGGACTTGTTACTAGACACTTTACAGGAGGACTCTTATTACGTGTCTGGTGCGGCACAATTTAGAAGGTTGAAGGAGTTTGCAATCTCGTCCACCCAGTCTCCCCAAAAAAATATTGGATGTTCACCCACATTCAGGTTAAACATAAAATCAGTATCTGGTGAAAAAAAAAGGAGCTGATCATCTACACAGTACGTGCATTAGAAAATCTGTAACCTCTGATATTCCTGACCTCCATATAACTGCGTTAGCAATACCATCGTTGGGGGGGGTCATTCATCCACAGTGTGTGTGTGGAGTGTATCGCTTGCCACCGTTCCTCCCTGGACCTCCTCCTCCTGCAATCTCTCTGAAAACATCTTTGTACTTTCCACAATTATCCATGGCTCTCAAGTGGACCGCCGGGCCAACTCTTGGGACCTTCAAAGAACAACAACAATACAATAGTGACAGTTAGGGTCATAAATTCTTGAGCTAAACATAAAATATTTCAACCTTTCATTTTTAAAGCTCCACATGTGTGGTAGGTTTTAAAAACCAGTTTTTACTGAAATGCATAAAAGGTACTAACATAGTATTCGGAACGTTAGCCCACCTAAACACAAATTTGAAAACAAACTTCCCCACAAACTTCCGCATGGGTGCTCACTTTTTGTGGCGGGAAAAAGGGCCAAACAATTTTCTGAATGGCTCACTGCCAGGGGCTGTCCGATCTAAAGTCAGCGCCATATCGCAGAACAAAGACAGTTATATCAACTTTAAAGCCCAGTTTATGCCATTTATTAAAAAAAAAAAAAGCACCAATTGAAGCCACTGTGAATTATGTGGGCGATACAAGTAGGTTCAATTGTTGTAATTTTTATTGAAAGATGTTACAAAAAAGCCAAACAACAGGCCTTTGAAATATAACTCAATTTGTGGTGAACCAAGAGTCTGCCACTCCTAATCGCCCAAAGTTACAAAGTCTGGGCAATGGCCACCTTCGTGACCATATAATTCCAGCCCTGTGCTTTACTTAAGGTCATGCTCCAAGCGGGGGGGGGAGAGGGGGGGAACCGGGAGGGAGGGAGGGGAGGGCCACAAAATATATAACTCACAACAAACTTCCTGGTGTGGGATACTCATAGAGCAAACCCTACATTATAACCTCTTGATCTACAACTTAAATTTTCCGTAGCAATGCCAAAGCCATCAGGGACTTTTTCAGCACCACAATGCCCCCCAAAAACAACCAGAAACTCTACTGACCCCATCTTCGTCTGAAACTTGAGTGGGCAACCAAACATGAGGTTGGGTCTAAGCCAGTTTTAATAGACGTAGTAAGGGGTGGGGGGGGTGGGTGTGGGGTCCGGTGTGGGTGGGGTGGCGGGGGTAAACCTGTATTATGCATCTGTTACATGCGCAGAAAATACAGAATGATCACAGGGGGATGTATGAAGTTTTAATAGCCTGTTTTTATTATTGTATTTTTTTAATTAGTAAATTAAAAGCCATATTACTTACACCATTCCAGTTCCACTCTATTTCCAGGGCCATTTCACCCAATTTTCAAGAAAGGTCAAAACATTGGACCCTCTCCACGGGATCTTTTCATTTTTTGCAAAAACTCAGTTACACAGCGTCGGGTGGGGCGTGGGGTTGTGTAAAACTCTTCACAGCACAGGACAAATGAGGACCAAAGCCATATTTCATGGTGACCCATAAATATCAAAATGGATTTAGCCTGAGCCCAATCCAAAATGACTCGGGCTCAAATTTTCTGTGTTTACTCCATTGTTGTACCACTAACAGGAATCATCCTCTGATCAATCAACACCTAATTTGAGGCACAAAATAAAAAAAAAAATTCTTACCAAAATAAAATAAAAAAAAAAAATCATAAAAAAAAATAAATAAAAAAAAAAAAAAAAAAAAAAGAAAAAAAAAAAAAAAAAATCTAAAGGACCGGTCAATATCAAAGTCTTTGCGTGACTTGGGAGTAACTACTGATAACAATATTAATATGTGATCCATATACGTTCCTTATTCTGTCTTGAAACAAAGCACTTACTCAGCACTGTTTATGTACAATGCTTTAAATGGCCCTGTACAGTGAGTAGAGTTGTAGACCTTGTACTTGGATTACTGTGCAGCAGACGTGTGGTAATGCCTACACTGATTAATTAATAAATGAAACCATGTGTAGTTTCTTCCCACTGCCGGGTGTACGTGCTTTGCACCATAAAATAATAAGTGTGTAAGTAAATCGAATACTTTCTGTTTCCTTCCCCAGTGTACAATTTTTAACAACAAATTTAATTTTGACAGGACTGGCGGAGAGCACGTACTTAAACTGTAATTTAATATGGAAAATCACTTTCTGACTAACACTTGGATTTTCATCCAGAGAACAAGCCCAAAAAAGGTGTGTAAGGACCACCTCATAAAGACATCAGGTTTTTCTTGAGGCTTAAATCAAAATTGAAACTCAACGAAAACCTGAAAACTGACACAAGTCCTACTTCAGAATTTTTGTTTTTTTGCTTGTCAAACTGTAAAACTGTGTATTGTCACCTTTAAGTTAGTTCTATTGCTCCCTCTGTAACCAATGTGTAATGTGCCCCCCACTAAATAGCCTACATATTTTTAAATGCGGAAATGAAAAGACTGTAAAGATACCTACAGTACAATACCTTTTTAACCTTAATTTTAATTTTATTATTAAACTGTAATTTTTAACTATATTTGGTTCCAGTTCCTTCTTGCAGTATACTCCACCTCCACTTCCTAAAGCAATCAGGCCTTGATTTTTTTTAATCAAGCAAAATTTTACGATTGTCTACTTGACATTTGTCTTTGCTTGTTTGTTTCAGTCACCTAAAAAAAAAAAAAAAAAAAAAAAAAAACAAATTGTGGGTCCAAAAAGATATCTTTTTGTTAAAACCTTGACCCGCTTGAGTTGTCATGTGGTGTATCCGTGCACTCTGCATGAAACTTGGTTGGTCTATCTGACAAACCAATCTGTTACTTAATACAAGGCTCTATGTATCTCACCGCAGACAGTAAAAACTATTCCCAACATTTAAGTTTCCTTCTATCCGGGAACTGCTTTCCCCAAAAAAAAAAACCCCCCCCCCCAAAAACAACTTTCTAGTTTAATTCCAAGGACCCTCTGGAGCCACAATACACCTTATGCATTGACGTCTATAACGCAACATCATTTTGGAAGTTAAAACAATTGAAACACACTGTACATATGACCTGTTAAACTTCTTCACGATCGCGTAGTCAAGGACTACTCGCATATCCCATCGGTACAAAAAATCAGCTGGCCCTGTCTGCAAATAAATTTTTGTTGGTGTGCACGCCCCTAATTGATAACATGCTTGCCTCCTATGTAGGATGTATTTTCGTTCTGTGATAATCATATGCATAAGGGTCTATAAACCCGGGCTCTCGACCAAATTCTTTTTTCATTGCTTGTTACCCATCGGGCAAGACTTGTAACTCTTAGTCTACTCTGTCTGCATGGAATAATATCTGACTTGTCCACTTTTAATCATGCCTTTTAAAAGCTTCCTTTGTGGAGGATGAACTCACAAGGGAGGGTACTTGGCCCGAGCGGGCTATGGAATTTAATTGAACAATGATTGTTTGGCCCGAGTAACTTTTTTACTTGCTACCAGCCTTGTACTGGCATCTGGGATTTGTTGAAGCCTGCTATAACTCTGCACTGAGTTTTTTTTTTTTTAAATTGCTTCTGGGTTTCATATTGGCCCCATTAGACTGTGAAACCACAAATGGCATGCATTATCACCAATGTATTCACAATTTCCAAGTTACTCATTGAACCAGCCAGAGTGGAACTTATTGTCAAGAATGAATGACCAATTACTAAGGGCAGGTTCCACCAAATTTGTATCTTCAGTTGTATCAAGGCTTCCATTATCATAGATATAACCATTTGGGGTATGCCATGGACCCTTTATATTAACCCTAATCCATAACAAAATTTTAGTACGTTACTGACAATGGAGACAACTGTTAAAAAAGTGAGTCTAGGCAAATGATAGTAGGTACTGTATACATGCCACTAGTGCATTACCAACACCAAACCTGACCTGTCAACAACGTACAAAGACACATTCTCTCATTACATGAAGGGCTCTGTTGATGCTTTGGAGAATTCAAGAGTTATTAACACTCTTCTCACACAGCACTTCTTGTTAAAAATTTATGCTGTTATAATACTGGAGATGAGAGTGTTTCACAGAAAACTAACACCATGCTTGCACATGTTCCTTTCAGAAATCTTTCAGATTTTGGAAATACCTGTACCTGGGCCTCTGTGTCGGGACAAGTTTAGCAACAGGAATTTTTACCACTTACTTGACGGCCCATGGCCCATTAGTTTTCAAATATCAAAACAGTGCTCTTACTGTAAGAGTTTTGAAACTGTGTACCAGTGTTGTAACAGGTTATGCACTTAGTCAATCTTAATTTTTATTAACTTAGTTACTACAGACATATCCTCAACCTTCACTCACACACTTTTCATACCAGTTCTTGATTATGGGCAGCGCAACTGTGGCCTACTTTTTAAACTCATTTAAAAACAATGGAGATGGACCTATTCAAATGGACCAATTAGTGTTCGACCGATTATGCCATAATCTGGGTAATCACGATTAACTCAACCGATTACCTGATTATTAATATTCCTTCTTTACACAATCGTGGCCGATGCCGATTACCGATTCACCGATTATTTACATGTATAGGACAGGTCACATGTTTTCTCGCCGTCTGTCTCATATTCTAACTTTGTACACACACATAAACCATAACCTTCACACTGGAGATGGAACAACTGAAAGAACAGTTCCCTACGATCCACGAGTTAGGGGGGGGGGGGGGGGCAAATATTAAAAATGTTTTGATGGATTTCCTTTCCACAATTACTATGATAAAAAATAAACCATAAAATACATGCTTTCGTACGATGTCAACGGCTTAACCGTTAGCCAAAGAGATGTCTGGCCTACCTACTATAGTAGTTCTATTCCACCGATCATGCTGGGAAGATTCCGTGCAAAGGTCTGTACTGGAACTGTAGTAGTGCTATATAGTAGCCCTATCCACCCAGATTTAAGGCTCCCAAAAAATATTCTAACTACCTTGGCACTTTCGGGGCCACTAAATACATTAACACTCAATTTGGCCCTGATTTACTTATCCCATGCCTCCCTTGTTACTGATATGGATATATTTTTTGTAATGCGTCTTGCCCAAACACTTACGTCTTATAGGTTATAAAAGTAGTCTCCACATGAAACGTCAAGAACTAAATTCCCGATAAAGTCCCCGTAATCGAACCAAACTGTTGCCCGTTCCAGCTGTGAATTTGACACGGGGCCCGTTCTCCCTTTCGATTCATCAGTTAGGAAGCACGTGACCGGAGTTCATGACAAACATCGCTACGTAAAATGCGCAGGCCAATAGCCACTTAGGGCCTAGTCCATTACCAGTTATTACACACTGTGACAGTACTGGTCGTGTTTTTGTAGGTGAACTTCAACTTGTCGCAAAGAACTGTTACGGCAGTTACGTAAGTGCGCATGTGCAGGGTCCTATAGGTATATTTAAAAACTTAAAAGTGTTGGGTATGACACGGCCAAGGTACGTTTCTTCAGTTAAAATATTCCTTGGGTACAGCTTTTGAAATGAAACGAATGTTTTCCCGACTCAGACTAACATTCCATAAAAAC
The DNA here is from genome assembly GCA_029531755.1 of Holothuria leucospilota. NCBI lineage: Eukaryota > Metazoa > Echinodermata > Holothuroidea > Aspidochirotida > Holothuriidae > Holothuria > Holothuria leucospilota. The sequence continues at coordinate 47,814 of JAIZAY010000329.1, forward strand.
ACCCAGTTAATACGACCTTGTGAAATTCCCAATTACAGGCCAGACTCCAGCCATCTTGAAATCCAAAAAAGCGAAAAAAAAAAAAAAAGGAAGTTAGTGAGCGCGTCTCATGAGTGATGGTGGGATCCAGTCATTGGAGGCACGGGGTTAGTAAAACACTGTATCCAGGGTGCCAGCTTACCCATCGGTTCTTATCACATCGAATCATTTGTGTGCTAACGCGTGTTAGGCAGGTACATTCATTTTGCAAACACCTGTGCTACGATACTAAAACAGCAGCTGGTTGCAAGCGACCAGTGAACACCACATTGTGAACTACATGCGTCGTTGCGCAAGGTGACCTGACTCACCATTTCTCAATTTTAGCAACGTTGCTTGAAACAGCTCACTGAAGTTAAAGGCGCGCTTGTTTATGGACCTGTCCATACAGGTTATAGCTGTTATGTACAGCGCAGCCACGGCACACCAGCGTTCTTTTTTTGCACAAAAAACAAAGCTGTTTATTATATGCAGGGGAAGCTAAAACACGGAGCGCATATTGCACGCGAACATATTGGCCAAATGATATGCTTCGAAGCCCCCAACCATGTTTCGCGCTTTGCGCCTTTGTATGTTGGGCGGTTTGGGCGCGGTTATTGTGGAAATGTAATCCTTTTTCATGAAAGTTTCTAAGATATGAAAACTTTCCCAAAGCCATTGTATTAGTTTCCAATCTAGATACGCGCGTCCTTACCATAGCGCAGTGCGGGGTTTGCCGCCAATTAGCGTCACAAAAGTCAGGTAACCTGTTGCGGCATTTTTCCCGTGAAATTGGATTATCTGGTACGTTTTTCTTCAAATTCTATTTTATGCCGAACTGCGCAGGTTTAATAAAGTGTGTTTGAGATGATAGTTTAACAATACCATACCCAATCTGCAATACAACAAACGTTATTTTGGCCAATGGACATGCCCACGTTAACGAAAGGAATGTAGGGAAAGTGGCAAATTTATGCAGGGATAATACGCCTCGGATTTCCAAAGTTGCATACAGTACAGTATGGCCACCAAAGGTGACAGATGATGTGGTTTGCACTGAAACTTGAAAAAAAAACGTTTCTAGCGCGCGAAGTCATTTCTTCATGTAGTACAATTTGTATGCAGATGTGTGGCATGCATGGTCCATGGCCAATTGCCACACCTTCTAGGTTAATACGGTGTGCCCTTTTACGCAACCTGAAACTGTGCTGCGCTACGAGAGTTAATGGCTAACAATTACGATGATTGCTATGATTTGGAGGAGCTTAAAATGTTGCAAGTTTTGTGAGTATCAGTGCTCGATATTTTGGGCGGGAACTTAAAGAAATGCTTGGTTTATAAACATTTTTGCAGAAGAACTTTGAAGTGTATTGTAGCCCTGTTTCCAGTTTTCAAATAATCGGTGGTGGTAATCGGTTGACAGGACAAAATTTTACCGATGCTGAATATTACCGATTGTGCAATATCGGCCCGATGCCCGATTATCTAAACAGACTGATCGGTCGAACACTGTATAGGACAATACAGCCATACTGATGTTATACACTATATGCACTGGAAATTCCCAATCCACTGATAGAGTAAACAGTCAGGGCACTATTTACAAAATTCTATGAACCATGGTTTCTCTTAAAAAGTCTCTTACAATGTAAGAAATTAGGCCATGAAAAGGCATGCAAACATATTTGACCAAAGTATACTGTATACAAGGGCCTGAAAATATGAGTGGAAATGGACAATGAAAACTGCAATGGCCTTTGGCTGGAAGTAACTTCATAAGGGTACCAAGTAGGGCTTGTGAGCGATAAGCGTTACGGCACAATGGACAACAAAGTCTTAGCCACATTATGGTAACGGTAAGACTTGTTTAAATGTGTGTCTGATAGGCAACATCGCAATAATGGTGACTAAAAGGATAAGGTCCCCCCCCAAAGAAAACCATTCCCGTCTGATTTTTCTAACTCACGATATTAAGAACCAATGGCACAAATGAAAGTAAACTTGAGTAACGCATTGTGATGTAGGCTATATAGTTTTTAATCAGATCACGGGGTGGGGGATCGCAGAAGAGAAGAGGCGCCGATGGGTCGAGTCAGGAATTGTACGTGCATACAATGCACTGAAATCAAGACCTTGCAAGTTTTACTGTCAGGTACCTGGTAACCCGACGGAGAATGATTCGGATAACCGAGTATGAATTTTCCTACCCAGTGCAAACAATACTATGCAATTTGTCCATTCTTAATGTTCTACGGTCATTCGTAATCGTTACCTACGTATGTACTGAAGCACGTAAAATTGCCTATCTGCAACATGTTTCAAACATACACTGTGCCATACAGTGCGCATTATACTACAGTATGCCCATATCCTACACAGACATAAATGGGGTGAGCTCGTTTGCAGAAAGCAGAAAAGTAGGGTCTGGGGATCGTTAACTTTTACCGTCATAGAAGACACAGAGCAATATACTGTGTTGTATTTTGGATATTTTCCATATACAGTAATAAAAGGGAAAAGAAATAGAGGAAGGTTTTAAAACACATCATTGCACTATTTTTGTGCAAGGCTGTGGTAATTATCGATAGGGGGAAAAATGTCAGTGCTTAGAAAAAAGACGAGGTTTGCAATTAAACCCGACAGCCCAAAGACCGTTACATAACTTCAGTCTGTATTGGCTACATAAATGCAGCGGCAAGGCAAAAGAACTGGAAGCTACGTACTGCCCAAAAAAGTAACTGGATGAAATTGCCGCTTTCCCGTTTTCCCGCAATCAATACAGGATGAGTGCGAGGCAAATCTTTATTCCGCCAGAGCGCGCTCCCCTCAAAAGTCGCGGGGATGTTTACCGTTGCGTTCTGTAGGCTTCAGCAGGCCTAGCTGCCTATTGTTGCTTACACTTATAAGCTCTTCAATATGAGTAATGAATGTAAAAGGAATATAAGGGCCGGGGCCCAAAAGCTAAATGCAGCAGGATAATCATCGAATAACCCTCTCACTTTTATGGTTGTGTAAATTCAAACTTAACAATTGAGGGGAGGGTCGTTTTGTCGAACGTCTTAAGATCCCGCTAGTGAACTGTGTTAAATTTGCTCTGGAGACGAAAATACGATCCCATGGTCAACTGCTTTCCTTTTGAAGTTGCGTTCTTTGTTAGTCAACGTTGGCTTCCTTTTCATGCGCAACAGAAGAGCACAAAGCCCCCCGTGTGAAAAACATCAATGGGAGGGGGTTTTCCCCCCGATCGATATCGAGGGATTATAACTTGATGGTTAGGACATCGATGCTTCCTAGGTATAGTACCTTGATGAGTAAAGTAACTGTTTAGACAACACTCAGCACAGTCCTTGTACAGGGGACTATAGAGCTTTTGTAAACCTCTGGTGACATTCGTTACCGAAAAAGTTTCCAGCAGCCATGTACTCCCGAATTATTGGAAAGAAAATTGTCGTACGGCAAACGTCACATTTTGATGCCGTGCAACCCGTTGACCTCCACAAAATAATTACAACTTTATTGTAAAGATTGATTACGAATAAATTTGTTGACTGGAGTTGCATCATTTTCTCTCTTTTGCTAACACACTGAAAGGATGTGAGAAACGAAAAACTGCATACTATTGAGGTAGTCAGGAGTGTCTCCACGTAGCGGCGTAAAGTGCCGTGCTATTTTAAATCCATTAAATGGAAATTTTGGCAGGACAATATTACGACAAATGATAATTTTATGATAATCTTCCAATTTGAAGTTTTGACTCATTAAATGCCTTCAGTCCAACATTGTTACATGCCTTCAAATCAAATTAACCTAAAACATGTCAGAATTGAGCACCCTAAAGGTCACAACCCCAATACAGAACCTTGCAACGGCCCCGAGAATGATCGGAACTGATTATTTCGCAAGTACATGCCGAGCATAAATTGACCGAACACGCCTGTATTCGAAGGATGTCCCCGCCGTTGGAAACACTCTAGCCGCCACTTGCAAACTTGGAGCAATGAATATTACGATGTAAAATTTATCTCGCATTCGCTCTCCTTTGTTTTTAATTTTCATTTTCTTTTTTGAAAGGGGGGGGGTGGGGATTTAAAAGTCTTTCATCATTCATTTAAATTTTGTGAACGATGGTTATAAGTATGAATGTTTCAATAATCGGTCAAGGAAAAGATTGAAGTTAAGCATTTTACAATTTAAAACCTTAATAAACCCCATTAAAAGATACATATCAAAACAAAGAAAAAATCATCTGAACAAGGGAACAGCCGGACTTGAACTCAATTACGGCATCCATTCCGTGCTTTACTGGGATCTTTTTTATTTTTTTTTTTTGGCAATTGGCCTGGACCCACTGGCAAGATCTCTGAATTGCTCCCATCCTGGTGGGAGCTCGAACGAAAGTTATGTCCTCCCAAACGAGCATAGCTTCATATTTATTTAAAACACAACAGGCTGAGTTTGGCGAGTGCCATGGAGGGAGGGGAAATTCTTGGCAAGAGTCCGTAAGTTTGACTTTGCATGGATCCGCATCCTTCCCCGGGGGAATAAATGTTAAAAATGGTCAAGTCCCATTAAATTCAACCATTTCTGCTATCTACAAAAAACTTAGTCAGAAGGGAACGCCATTTGCAATGACAATACATCTTAGTTCCGACATCTCCTCATGTTCCCCGTACAATACAATGGCCTTACTGCATTTCGTTTTTCTTTCACCCGAAGATTGTTGCGATGAATATGGATCCCCTTTAACAACACCCGTAACCTTTGGAACCACAATTAACTTCATTTTTATTCTAACGAACCTCCTTCTATGCCCTCCTACGACGCAAGTGCTTAAATTTTGAGCTTACCTATTTTTCAAAACCTTTGAAGTCCGAGTCCTTAGGAAAACATTAATCCAATTATAGTCCATTTAGGGAGAGAGAGAATGAACGATGACAATTTTCGCAATCAATTTTTCAAGAGTGGCCCCTGAATCTCCGACTCATGGGCCCCTACAGCGGAATGCAATGCAGTATATACCCCCACCTGTCTTTGCGGGATCTCCCTTAAATTCACCTCAGGCGTGATGTGCCTAACATGATCCGAATTTTAAACCTTGGCCTTGCAACCGTATCTGCATTGTCACTTAGTACTGTCACACGCTATATGACGCTATGGCGCCAGACAAAGTTCAGTCTAGCATGCAAAAGACCTTCATCACATGGCCTAAATTTGTACAACGGTAATGTTACACATACCACAAAACGCAAATGCATGCTAAGAGGGGCCACTGCAAATACCTGGGAAAATGCAGTTTCTGCTACGGAAAAGTAGCCAATCGCAGCTGTGGATTTAATACTCATTCATCATAAAAACGGAGGACAGCGCACATCCCATTTCTTGCGGAACCTTTTTTTGGAAGTCGTTATGCTAATTTAGTCCTTGTAATTTACGTGACGTCACACACATCGCATCAAATTTCTTTGCAATCTTTCGACAGACAGCCCCATCTTGGGTTTTTTAAACATAAGTGATATTTCGTCCGATACCAAACTCTTACCAAATACTTTTCCAAGGATAAGAGACTTATTCTACACCATGAATAAGATAAGGCAAAAAATTTAGCTTGAAATGGTTGATTTTGCTGAAAATCTGCATACTGAATTTTCGCCATGCCAGCATAGTTCGTAACGCACGTAGAGCTGTACGTACCCCAGAGTATGAAATTTAACTTCGTTAGGTTACTATACCTGCACTATCGAGCCTACACGCGGACAATCGCCAGTACGATTCGTGTATCGACAGTACAAATACTGTAAGTCAGACCGTGCTTGTAGAAGTGGGTAGCCTAGTAGGGGCGGGACTTAAACAGTTAGGTCGTAACGGTAAACCATCACGGGATTGGTAGAAGCCAATGGGTATTTGCACGCGTCATGTTTTGTGAAAAAAAGGGGAAAGTCTAATGACGTCACAAGTAATGCCCAAAAAAGGTGTTTTTGGGGACTGGTTCATTACCGATTAGTGTAGTGAAAATGTGGCAAATGCTCACAGAACGTTGCATGCAAATAATTTGGGAACACTACATGGCCTGGAAATGATGGCCGGCCACACGGTAGGATCCAATTCACCAGCGGGGAAGGTTTTGTTTTTTCGTAATTTGTTGATAAGGCCGTACAAACTGTCAATTCAATTCCCAGAAAGCTGACAGATGCAGTTCTTTCAAGTTGAAAAGTAAGATGGGTTGGGAATATCTATCGCAAGTAACAAAGTGTGTTATGCCGCGCGTAACAGCAGCAATCCTTCTGCCGATACGCTGGTTGACAGTGTAGGGCCCCTCGATTGAATGGATTTCTCATGATATCAAAATACCAAGACAACTGAAACACAGCCAAGTCATGTGCCTGGCGAGCCAAATGGGGTTTTTCTAGTAGAGTATTGTGTAGTACCCTTTTGTCTGGAGGAAGCCAAACATTTTCGTAAAAGTCAGCAGAAAAAATACGTAATCGTTCTAATAGGGATTTTACATTGGATATACAAATCGTGAGCGCTTTACAGTACTTACAAGGTAAACGATAACACTTTCCTTTGGTGTAATGGAATGCAGGCTATTTCTATTGAAAACGCAGGAGAGAGAGGAGAAACTTTGATTGCAAAGTTTTCATCAACGCACGCTAACACAGATATGTACCGTAAGGCTGATATGGGTTTGCAAGGAAAACAATACCTTGTCAGTTAAGACCAATTTGTTCGAATCAATCTGTTTAAATGTATGTAAATCAGGCCATACGGATATTCGTTCGTGGCTACCGGAATTTCAAAGCAGAAAGGGCCCAATTATGGTTACACTAGCACATCGAAGTTAAAAGGCAGCGAAAAAGCTATAATGCTATTATCGCTTAGACTTACCTTGCTTGGGTTGAGTCGCCGACAAAACTTGAACAAGAAATGGGCCGATGCGAGGCTGGAGACCCAAAAGTGAGGGAGGTGCTCCGTGCACGGAAGATACATTTTTCCGTTCGATGTACATGTTATTGTATGGTCAGTTTGCGCTTAGCCCCATGGCGTTTGACAAAAAAAATCCCAATTGGTCCATACATCGGCGAACATCATGACAAAAATTTTTGCCTGAAACACCATGTTTCGGCACTGTATTTGGACAATGTTTTGCATTGCCGACCTTGGGTTGCCCCCCCCCTCCCCTCTAGCTACGCCAGCTGCGAATCATGCGTGTGCAGTCGAGAAATATATGCTCTCTTTAAAAATGTACTGTAAAATAATGTCCCAATATCCGAACACAGTTTTATTGGTAAAATTCGAGTTGCCACTTCTCGCGAAACACTTTGTTACAAGAAAATACTTCATTCCACGACAAGCCTCGCGCAAATTTTTTTTCCAAAAATTTTTAAGAAAATCGTTTAGATCGTAGGCCTAGCGCGAACGGAGATGTAGCCAACAATTTTCTGGTAATGTTGAATTTACGCCGATTTTCTTGCCATTTTTTTCATGTACCGATCTTTTCCGAAACATTGGGATTCACAATTTACTCACACAATATAATGATTCCTAAAAATTCCAGATGTTGTACTGCAATCGATAAGTACAAAAGCACCACGACTTTTAAAAAAAAATGCTAGCAGATATTCATTGAAATCAAAAAAAATCCCTCCCCATTTTTGCCCCAAAACTCAGGAAGTTAGTGTTTTGGGCTAATTTTTAGAATTTAAAAAGCAGTTTTATGTTCAACCACAATTTTTAAAGATTCAGAAATTTTAAAACCCCCAAAAATATTTTTTCCAAAATGCAAAAATTTCCGAAAGAAGAAACTTTTTTTGAGGTCAGATGATTTTAACAAAGCCCAGACCTCTCTTTTAAGGCAAGATTTTTGGAAATAAATTGCAGTTTTATGTTTTTCAGTTATTTATCAAAATCATTTAAATTTTTCACGCGCAAAAAAATTTTTTGAACAGCCTAAAATTTTCCCAAAAAATTTTTGTATTTCCGATGTTTTTTAACAAAAGTTTGACGAAGATTTTTTTTTTTTTTTTTTGGTGAAGGAATTTTTTGGAATTAAATAGCCTTTATGTTCTTCCCTATTTGTCAAAATATTCATGAAGTTTTCAAAAGCGCAAAAATATTTTTGAAGGAAAAAAAATTTCCGAAGGTAAGAAAAGTTTTTTTAGTTTTCTCGATGTTTGTAACGGTTTTGGTATTTTTTCTTTTAAAGGCGGGATTTTCCCGAAGAAATTTTCAGTTTTATGTTCTTCCCTTATTTATCAAAATTTATTAAGTCTTTGACGCGCAAAAATATTTTCGAACATGCCCAAAAAATTCCGAAAAATTTTTTTAAAATTCTAAACACTTTAACAACGTCCCCATGAAAAAAAAGGGGGTTTTTTTGAATTAAATAGCAGTTTATGTTCTTCCCAAAATTTTTCAAGAGAGCTGAAGTTTTTTAAAACGCAATAATATTTTCCAACATACAAAAAATTTCCGAAAGTAAGAAACGTTTTTTCCGAAACATTTTCGAACATTTTAAATCATTTTTAACAAATGTACAATATTTTCTTTTAAATGACGGAGATTTGGTAAGGCAGACAGCAGTTCTGTGTTCTTCCGTTATTTATTAAAAGATGCATGAAGTTTTAAAAAGCTCAAAAATATTTTTTAACTTGCCAGAAAACAAAAAAGTCCGATAGGATTATTTTTTACTTCTGAGGAGATTTTTTTGGAGTAAATCAGTTTTTGCCCCTTTAACTATTTTTCAAAAGATTTAATGAAGTTTTCAAACGCCAATAATATTTTAAACATCCAAAAAATTTTTGAAGGGGAAGAAACCTTAAATGCTGTGATCGTGCTGGTGGCTCCCGGCCGGGGGCCCTACAATCCATGCAAACCTAACGCAGCTCCGGAATAGCGCTAACAACGTTGCCATATTTTTTATTATGTGAAAAACCCATGCAAATTTGTGTACCATGTTTCTTCTAACGCAATTAAAATAGGGTCGTTACTTGGAGGGAAGACGAGGGGGCGGAAAGGCATAACCTAGCAACGATTCACTTGTAACGGAAATATGGATAAGGCGTTACCACAGGTTCAATGAAACCAACATCGTTAGCAAACGGAAATTTTTTTAAAAAAACGTTAACCCTCTAACGTCCATTTTATTCTGAGCTGTATGCGACCGCAAAAAAAAGAAAAGCCCGCTAGTTTGCAGTGTCCGTAGCCAGTCCCTGGGCAGTATGTAGTCTTTAAAATGACGGGTTTTACTTCATGAAAGAGATTTGCCAGTCGGTACAAAAAACAGCAACCACGAGAAACTAAAACCCTGCGAAATTTTGCGAAAAAAACAGGCAAAAAATATCAGCTTCCGTTTTTTGCATTCAGCTCAATCGGGGAGTCGATGTTTACAAAGCTTTTTAACAACGGGAATGTGGGGAACCTTACATGGCAAGACAATAGGCAGCACAATGGGAAGGCAGGTGAAGGGTTCCTGTGTTCCTCGAAAGAATAAACTCCCGCGGGGGTTGCGGGGGTATGTGCAGGCCTCAAAATTTGTTTTTCTCACTCTAAGGCCAAAAATGGCCCCTTTGTAACCAACATTTTTCGGGTTTTTAAAAGAAGGCCAAAATTTTTTACTAAGGCCCAAAAAGGAATACACGCGACAGGTTAAAAGAAGCCAACATTAGCACAGTACGGTATCCGCTCTATGGGTTTTAGTAAAATGGATATGTATGCTGTGCGTACGTACGTACTATATAAACAATCAGGCCAAATTTTCGGTCGTCTGAGACGGCCAGAAATTTTTCCCGGGGTGATAAAATTTTCCCAAACTGCTGATAAAAGGGTGTCCTTCGGACGACTGAAGTAATCTTGTAGCTAATTCCCCCAGCGTTAAAAGGAAACTATAACAGCACAGCCAATGAATCCCTGTTCTTTTCCCATAAATTGCGAAAATTGTATAGGGGGGTGTATCTTGAGTTGTCAGTTTTTGGGCATACGTACAAAAAGCTTGGCCGGCACAGTCTACACAAAAACATATTTAAAAATGTATACAAACTTGTGATTGGGTTTGGTTAACCCGCCAATCACAACCGCGACATCGTCAAAGGACATTTAGTGTGTGAAACTTCACATGCAGTTAAGTAAGGGGGTTTTCCATTGACTTGGCTGGCTTTCCATACCCTTTTAAGCATGACTAAAAATTTATTCGCATAGCGTGCAAATGTCGAAGGGGAGAAAAAGTATTGGTTTCCATACGCGGGATCGTGAATGAAACAAAAAAAAAATGAAGGAAGTGCACCCGGTCCAGTACAACAGGTTGGTAGTACGAGAGCTTGACTGATACATCGTCGGCCAAAAATGGGCCTTCGATAAGTGGTGAAAAAAGCCGTCGAAGGAAAAAAAAAAACTTACATGGGCCCTGGCCGATGGCCGTTTGAATTTTGAGGGCCGTTGTGTCCCCCACTAGAGCGGATTATAGGATTAGAGTGCACTTATTTCCCCAGTTACTTTTGGGGAGACTGTAGATTAAAGTTTGAACACAAAGGGGATTAATCATCAAATTAATCCAAAAAACATGGACAAACGTTTAACTCATAAACGCAAATTCACAGTCCTATCCCCAAAGGCCCAAATAAAAGGGGCATCAAGCCATATCTTGGAAATCTTGGATATTACTAAAATTTTCAGTGGCATCCAAACCCCTACAAAGTGGCCTTTTTTGGTGTTGTCAATTTTTAGGGGGTCAAGGGGAGTGAAGTGAATGACTGACATGCGTCCCCAAAAAGGTACATTTTTTTTAGTGTGTACATCAAGTTTCAAAGTTACAGTAAAATAAACTAAAATTGGGGGGATTTCGGCTAAATTTAAAAAAATTTAGCCCCACAATTCATCACATGATCACCTAAAAGGGCCTTTAGAATTTAAAATACAGGTACTATCCAAATTTTCAGTGTTGCACTTTCCCTTAATTGAAATAAATGAAACACTTATCCCCCTAGGTCATATGTATAATAACACAAACCAATAACTTGCAAAAAATACCTTTAAAACATGTCCTCAAAAACCGGGGAGCCGGAAAACTCTCACGGGGGGCGCGAGATCCGCATAAAAAATAAAAAATTTCGGAAAAAGAATAACCTTTTTTGTAAGGGGGCCTCAGAAAAATTTTGAGAGGGAAGTGGTCCTTACTTAAAAAAGGGAGAACATGCCTTAAAACATGATGGTAATTTATAAAGTTTATGTCGGCCCGTACATAGTGCACATGCGTAATTTTTAACTGTAGTAAATTGTAC